>CAOGCB011664537.1:0-11960 GCA_948266635.1 Cnidoscolus chayamansa | reverse complement strand
GCAGATAGAGATGTAGACGACAGAGACACATCGAGAAATTTGTAAACATATTTATATATATATTTGATAGACTTTAAATATGAAGATAATATATATATATATATATATATATATATATATATATATATCATGAGCATGCATTTCATTGTTGCACATAGTTAAAAATTAGACATACAGGAATGAATCACCTACAATTAAAATAAAGATTCATATGTAGTTATTGTTACACATGCATTGGTAATTGCAGCATGCAAAACTTATTTGCTGATATGTGAGTACATGTTAAATTTGGTATCATAGCATGTAAAGACGATTGATATGTAGTTCATTAAATGATATGTTATGCTTATTGTTATGCTATATTATATTGTTGTGGTTTTTATATATACCCAATCAGCATGTAGCTCAGCGCATTAGTTGGCTTCCATGTGCAGGTAAAAGATAGTAGGGTAGTAGGAGATTCATCACTTGATCCATAACAGCACTAATAGCTAAAGGAGCACATCAGCTGGTCTATCCAGAGTTTTGACACTATATGTAATTTACTAATTTTTAGCATGTCCATAGAGTTGTAAGTAGTTAAATAATACAATAGTTGGTCTTATGAATTAGATTGCTATAAAAATATTTTATGTGATGAGATGCTTGTGTTGGAATGTAGTTGCATAATTTTGGAACATGTCTAGATGTACAAGTTCGAGGGCCCTTATATAGGGGAAACTTTGCCTATTTTTAATCTAATTGAGTTAATAGGTTATAAAAATGAAATATTCATAAGAAAAAAAATATAGGCCTAAGATAAATATTCACAACAAGGTAAATAATAATAATAGGCAATTCAGTAGTGCATCCTACTCGGGTCATCATAGGTCTGGGTAGGGGGTGCTACATGTTACATGTGTGGTAAAAAAGGACACATAACTTGGGATTGTCCCAATATGGTTGGAGTGGCGCAGAACCAACAGATAGGATCGAACAGTGTTGCCCAGCCGAATGTTAGAGGGGTTTAGTGCCTACTTCACAAGGCAGAGGCTGAGGTAGAGGCAAAGGATCCGGATTGTCTTTAGGAGTTTAGGCAAGAGGCTCTGCACCAGCTGGATCTTCACCATGATCTAGTAGGAGGCCAACACCTCCACTATCGTGGTGTCAGGTACGATATCAATTGGCTGTTGTTGACCCCATGAGCTCAAAAGGGAGCATATTTAGATGATTCCAAAACTTGATGAACTTATTTGTTCTTAAGTTAAGAAATAATAGGAAATATGTGAAATATATGACAAGTACATGTTGAAGAACTTGTGAGGAAAAGAAAGATCAAATCTTAAAGAGATTAAAAGCATCAAGAACTTGAAGATATGATTTTTTAAATTTTATGTATAAAGATAGGAAAGATGTGAAATGCCAAAGTAAGTTACATCATACACACAATTTTTTTTATAAATACAAAATTAGAACTTGATTTCAAAAAATAGAACTACTGAATTAAAAGTAAAAGCTAGAATTTCAAAATTAGAACATTTACTTTCACGACCTTAAGTTCTAAACTTAACTTAGCAAAGGTTCCACAAAAGTCCAAAATAATGGCTAGTTTTATTGAAATATATTTCAACCTGCTCAAATCTTTTTAAATGGCTACTCTTACATTAGAAACTTATATAAGAAAAAAATCTCTCATTTATTTTTTAAGAAGAGCATTTACACTCGATAGAACTTACTAAAACTAAGCTTTTCTTTACTTGAGCATTTATTTAAGCATTGATTGAGCTTTCTTTAGCAAACACAACTCTTCTTTATCTTTGTAAATGCTGCTGTAATAAGAGAAAAATAAGAGTGAATATTCTTCCATCATCGAAACCTATTTAAGACTGAGTGCAAACTTGTGATAGCATATATTTGTGAATGTTTAGTGAGAAACACTTTTTATAGTTCAAAAGAGCCTTAAAAAACTTGGGAAGGTTACAAGAGCCTTGAAAAACTTAGGAAGCTTAAAAGAGCCTTGGAAAACTTAGGAGAATTGTGAAGGCTGTCTCTTGCCAGTTTAGTGGAGGAATAACTCAAAAGGAAGTTTTGAGAGAGTGGATGTAGGCAAAAAGGCCGAACCACTATAAAATCCAAGCATTCTATTCTTTTCCTTTTACTCCTTTTATGCTTGTATTTTATTCAATTAACTGAGATTATATCTAATATATCTTAATTGCTACAATATTTGAATTGTGCTATAACATTGGTTTAAGTTTCATTTATGAAAAGAGTCCAAAATGATTACAATTTAAGTACAAATTTTAGCAGCTCTAGTTTCACACAACACAATTTCAACCGTAGTTAATTATTTCATTTTGAGCAAGAATAAATTTTAGAAAAAGAGTTAAATATGTCCAATTCACCCCCTCTTGGACCTAGATTTGTGACATACATTTGGTATGAAAGCCAAACTTGCTTGCTTAATGTCTAATCACCTTAGAGGGATCCATTTAACACATACTTATGGCTAGTTCCTAACAATTCTATAGGAATTTATGCCCTACTAACTGAGGGACACTCTATCACACGGCCACCACTTTTCAATGGCACAAATTATTCTTTTTGAAAAACTAGGATGATGAATTTTATACAATCCATAAATATTGATGCTTGGAGGATAATAAAAAATGGTCCATACATTCCTTTTAGAGAAAATGATCTATTTGAAAAATCAGAATCCGAATACACAAATGTGGATTGGAGAAAAATATCTATAAACGCAAAAGCTATTAATATAATTCATTGTGCACTTGACATTAATGAATACAATCAAATTTCAGGTTATGAGACAACAAAGGAGATTTGGGACAAGGAGGTGACCTATGAAGGCACAAACTAGGTGAAAGAATCAAAGGCCAACATTCTACTTCGTGACTACGAATTGTTTGAAATGAAAGAATAAGAAACAATTACTGAAATGAGTACAAGATTCACAGACCTTATAAATCTACTCAAGGTACGTGGATAGAAATTTGAAGAAGAAGAGTTAGTTAAGAAAATCTTAAGATCACTTCCAAGATCATTCAAAGCAAAGACCACAATGATATTTGACACAAAAGATTTTTCAAGGTATAGATATGATAAGCTCATTGGTTCTCTCATAGGTCATTAGATGATGTTTAAGAAAGATTCACATGAGAAAGACAAAGGAAAGAAAGGGATAGCCTTAAAAGCAAATGAAGGAAAGAAGAAAACTGCAACATTGAGGATAAAATCAAGTGATACCTCTACTCCCTCTAGCGATGATGAAGATATGGCAATGCTAGCAAGGAAATTCAGAAGAGCCTTGAGGAGAGGATGAAACAAGTATAAGAAGTTCCTCAAAAAGTACACTCCAAAGGAGAGCTCAAATGCATATAAAGATTCAAATGAAATTATGGTTTGCTATGAGTGTAACAAACTTGGACACATCTAGCGAAATTATCCAAAAATGAAGAAGAAGAAAAGCAAAGATGGAAAAAATAAGAAAGCAATGGCAGCAATTTGAGTTCCAAGTGACAGCTCCACAAATGAAGAAGCTAGTGACAAAGAAACAACAAATATTTGATGCATGGCTCTTGAGGAAAAGAGAGACTTTTCAAATAGAAAAGAAGACCATGAGATATACAATCTTGAAACTTATAGATGGCTGAATTAGAACTTGCATTTGTACATGTTTATAGTGAATATAAATCTTATAGGAAGAAATGTGCAAAACTAAGTCTTGAAAATAATTCTTTGAAATTAGAAGTTAGCACATTAAAATCAGAAGTTGTTTCCTTGAAATCAACACAGGCATCTTTGAAAATGGAAAATGAATACTACAAAAATCAAATTGCATTGTTCAATGAAATAGAAAGTGAATTGTTAAAATAGAGAATCTAATGCTCAAAATTAGTGAAAAGAACAAAAGTCTAGAGGCTAAGGTTAAATCATTAACAGATGACTTGGCTAAATTTATTAGAGGAAAAAAAAATTTGAATGTTCTTTTAGGATCATAAAGACTAGCAAATGATAGACATGGAATTGGATTTGATGGATTCATTATACATAAAAGTTATCATAATTACTTCATTAAATCAACCTTTTTATCATTGCCTAACATTACATGTTTTTATTGCAAGCATTAAAGCCATATGATTAAGGATTGTGTAATAAGAAAAGGTACAATGAGACTAAAAAAAATTTGGATTC
Organism: Cnidoscolus chayamansa; assembly: GCA_948266635.1. NCBI lineage: Eukaryota > Viridiplantae > Streptophyta > Magnoliopsida > Malpighiales > Euphorbiaceae > Cnidoscolus > Cnidoscolus chayamansa. The sequence goes on along the minus strand of CAOGCB011664537.1, from coordinate 7,766 downwards.
CAAAAGGAACTCTCTTAGGCATTCTGACCCCCAAGGACCTAAAACAAGTTGGGTAGCTAAATTTAAATGAATTCCTTTTAGGTGTACTTAAAGAATGAGCTTGAAATGGAGTTATGGTATGTAGATAGTGGATGCTCTAGACATATGACCAGAGATATGGAAAAATTCACAAAGCTAAAAATGAAAAATTATGGACATGTTTGGTTTATAGACAAAGGAAAAGCTGAAATCATTAGAGTAGGGTCAATTGGAGAAAATCCATAAGTTGAAAATATAGCTTTGGTACAAGGTTTGAAGTTCAATCTTTTGAGTGTTATTCAACTATGTGATAAAGGTACAAGGTAACATTCAACTCAACTCATTGTGAAATTTATAATTCTCATGTCAAAGTTCTATTTATAGGTTCAAGGTTTGATAACATTTATTTAATTAACATAAAAATGATTAAAGAGAATATTTCAAAATGTCTTATGTCCATTTATGATAGTCCTTTGTTATGGCATAGAAAATTGGGACATGTTAGCATGCACCTTCTCTCTAAACTTCTAGAAAGGGAGCTTGTTAAAGGACTACCAAAGATTAACTATGATAATCATACTTGTAGTAAATGCACTCTAGGAAAGCATACAAAATCATCTTTCAAATAAAAAAAATGTTGTCTCTACATCTAGACCATTAGAACTCTTGCATCTAGATCTTTTTGGATTGGTAACACCTATAAGTCTAGGAGAAAAATCATATGCACTTGTAATATAGTATATCATTTCTCTAGGGTATTCTCTCTTGCACACAAAGATGAAACTTTTGAAATATTTGAAGCCTTTTGTAAAAGAGTTCAAAATGAAAAAAAGGTATTGCATCACATCATTAAGAAGTGATCATGGTAGACAATTTGAAAACTCATCTTTCAAAAGTTTTTTCAATTTACATGGAATATTTCATAATTTTTCTACTCCAAGTACACTACAAAAAAATGAGTTGTTGAAAGAAAAAAGATAGAACTTTACAAGAAATGGCTAGAGCTATGCTTTGTGAAAACAACCTACCAAAATATTTTTAGGCTAAAGCTATAAATACATCATGCCATATCATAAATATAGTCAATATTAGAGCCATCTTAAAAAAGACACCTTATGATCTTTGGAAATGAATAAAGCCTAATATTTCATGCTTTCATGTGTTTGGATGCAAGTGTTATATTGTAAATGACAAAGAAAATTTGAAAAAAATTTGAAAGCAAGTCTAATGAATTCGTAGATTACTCAACTCACAACAAAGCTTATAGTGTAGTCAATAGGAAAACTTTAGTTGTGGAGGAATCTATCCATGTTCTTTTTTATGAATCTAACTCAAGTGGACCATTAGCATCCACAAATAATGATTAGGAGTAGATTTTTCAGCAAAAATAAAGTAATACAATAGATGGTGAATAGCAAAAAGATAAACACGAAGAAAGTAATGAAAATGAGATACAAAAAAGCACAAGCTCTACTCAAGATCAAAGAGAATGAAGAAATAGATAATATGTTGCCTAACTTAGAAGAGATAAAAATAAATGAATCCCAAAATAAAAGCTTAACACAAGAATGGAGATATCACAAGGATCATTCAAGGGACAACATAATAGATAGTTCATCACAAAGAATGATGACAAGGGCATAACTAAGAAGGTATTTTGGTACTGTAGCTTTCATCTCTGAACTTGAGCCTAAAAACTGTGAAGAGGCTTAAAATGATGGATTCTTACTATGCAAGAAGAACTTGATCAATTTGAGAGAAATAAAATATGGACACTTGTTCTTAAACCCAAAAATCACTCAATTATTGGCACAAAGTGGGTGTTAAAAAATAATATGTATGAACATGGAAATGTAATAAGAAATAAGGCAAGACTAGTAGCACAAAGATACAACCAAGAGGAAGGTATCGATTTTGAAGAAATCTTTGCTCCAATTGCTCGAATTGAGGCTATTAGAATGTTGTGTTCATTTGCATGTTATAAAAATTTTGTGTTATATCAAAAGGATGTGAAAAGTGCTTTCTTAAATAGCTTTATAGAGAAAGAAGCATATGTTCTTTAACCACCCAGATTTGAAGATCCAATTTTTCCAAATTATGCCTTTAAATTCACTAAAGCTCTTTATGTATTAAAACAAGCTCCTAGAGCTTAGTATGACATACGTACTAAGTTTTTATTACAAAATGAATTTAATAGAGGAAATGTTGACACTACTCTTTCTATCAAAAGAAAAGGAAAAGAAATGCTCATAGTTCAAATTTATGGGGATGACATTATTTTTGGTACAACTAATGATTCTTTGTGCAAAAGCTTTTCAAAAATTAGGCAAAGTGAATTTGAAATGAGCATGATAGGTGAGCTCACTTTCTTCCTTGGTCTACAAATCAAACAACATAAAGATGGAATCTTCATTAGTCAATCAAAGTATGTGATGGACATGCTTAAGAAGTTCAAGATTATTGCAATGAAAAATATTGGAACCCCATGAGCTCAATTATCAAGCTAGACAAAGATGAATTCGACAAGGAAGTTGATCCAAAGACATATAGAGATATGATTGATTCTGTCTTATACTTAACTTCTTCTAGACTAGATATACACTTTATTATTTGTTTTTATGCTAGATTCCAATCTTGCCCCCAGGAATCTCATTTAATTGCAGTTAAAAGAATATTTAGATATCTAATTAGAACTCATCAAATTAGATTATGATATCCTAAGAATGAATGGTTTGACCTAGTAAGATATAGTGATTAAGACTTTGCTAGGAGTAGAATTGATAAGAAAAGTACTTCAAGAATATCTTAATTTCTAGGACACTCACTAATCTTATGGCATAGTAAGAAACAAACTTCAATAGCTCTATCTACTGCAGAAGCAGAATATATAATTGCTAGAAACTGTATTGCACAGATATTGTAGATGAAACAATAATTAGATGACATCAGAATGAAATTTGATCACATTCCCATAAGATGTGATAATACTAGTGTAATTAACCTGTCTAAGAATCCAATTCAACACTCTACAACTAAACAAATAGACATAAGGCACCACTTCATTAGAGACTATGTTTAAAGTTGAAACATAAAGATAGAGTTTATATAACACCCCTTAAGATAGAGTTTGTGTAGTACCCCCTACTCGGACCTATGAAGACCCGAGTGGGATGCACTACTGGATTGCTTATTACTATTGTCTATCTTCTTGTCCATACTTATCCTGTGCATATTTTTTTTCTTATGAAATATTTTTTTATAATATGTTAACTTAATTAGATTAAAAATCGGCAGAGTTTCTCCTATATAAGGGCCCTCAAACTTGTATATCTACACCTGTTCCAAAATTTATATAACTACAGCATCACACAAGCATCTCATCACATAAAATATGTTTATAGCAATCTAATTCATAAGGCCAACTAAAATGTTATTTAACTATATACAACTGTATGTACATACCAAAATAAGTAAAATACATATAGTTTCAAAGTTTTGGGTAGACCAATTGATGTGTTCTTTAGCTGCTACAACTATTATGGATCAGTGGATGAATATCTTACTACTTTACTATCTTTTACCTACGCATAGAAACTAACCAATGCACTGAGCTACATGCTTAGTGGGTATACATAAAAAGAATAAAAATATAATGTAGCATAATAATGAACGTAAAATATCATTATATGTACTACATATCAATCACCTTTACATGTCATATAATAAATTTTAACATATAATCATATAACATGCAATCATATTTCTCATACTGCAATCACCAATGCCCGAGTAATAATAATTGTATGTGACTCTTTATTTTAACTATATGTAAACCATTATGTTTGATTTTCCATCTATTTTCAATAATAAAATGCATGATCATGATGAATGTTTTTAGGGCTCATGTAACTTATGATAGGCTCAAATGCTAGATACAGGGAAGGTAAGCGATCAAGTACAAGTGCTATAAAAAAACAACTACAAGATGCCTAAATTGTCTGTCTATATGTGGTAAGACTCTAAACTAGCCAAACTGATGTAGTACCCATAATAGCCTCAAAATCAACAATATAGTACAGTACTGCAAAGAACTATCGCATGTCATACCCTTATGCTAACTGCGATACTCACTAAAGTACAGTAGACCAATATTACCATTTATAGTTTTTTAGGTGTCGTTATGCGCCATTGAGAAACATGCATTTATATTATGTCTGAATTATTCCAAACGACCATTCCATGTATTCATATATGCAATATGCACAATTCAACACCATTTTATGTCATTCCAAATTGGGATGCAAAATTTATCACAATTTCCACTTTTCGTGAACAAACATTCTATCACAATTTTGGACATTTACCACATTGGACATCTAGGTCATTTATGCAAGTGTTTCAAACATAAAACATTTAAGAAAAACAACCATATGGTCATGATCAAAATGGTGCAGCAACATGACATTAGCTTAGCACATATGCAACAATTTGCGCAAAGTCGAGTTTTTATTCGATTAGGTCAACATTACAATATAATGTTGAAGGAGGAGGAGGAGGAGGAGGAGGAGGAGGAGGAGGAGGAGGAGGAGGAGGAGGAGGAGGAGGAGAAGGAGAGGAAGAAGCAGAAAAGTCGCTAAATTTTAAAGAAAAGATAAAAAATGCCAAAGTCATCACCGAAACCGGAAAGAGAGGGATTCGAACCCTCGGTACGAATAACTCGTACAACGGATTAGCAATCCGACGCTTTAGTCCACTAAGCCATCTCTCCCGATTGAAAAAGAATAATTAATTACTATGTTACATTACACAACAAGTAAGGCTTGAAAAAAAAAAGGCTTTTTTCTCTCTTTAAGAAAGAGGGGAAAGAAAAAGAAGAAAGAGGGGAAAGAAAAAGAAAGAGGGGAAAGAAAAAGAAAGAGAGAAAAGAAGAAGAAAGAGAGAAAAGAAAAAGAAAGAGAAATAAGAAGAAGAAAGGGAAAGAAGAAGAAGAAGAAAAGAGAAAAAAAAGAAGGAGAAAGAAGAAGAAGGAGGGGAAAGAAGAAGAAGGAGGGGGAAGAAGAAGAAGGAGGGGGGAAGAAGAAGAATTTAGGTTTGAATTTATTGTGAGGTTGAAAATTTTGAAGATTTATGATTCAGTGTAGAAAATATTTAGATTGTGTTTCTATTTTAGAGGACCAAATGATGCAAAAAAAATAATGAATTAATTTAGATAAGACAAAAATATATTAAATAGTGGATTAGACAAATAAAAAGGTAAAGAAAAATTAAAAAAAAGTATCAAAATATAGACCTAATCGAGTAAAACTCGATATTTTGCGAAGTGTTATATATCTATATTAAAATTATATTATGTTACTGCCTCATTTTAATTAGACCATATGTTTGTTATTCATAAAGATGTTATGTTTGATACACTTGCATAAATGACTTATAATTGACACAAAATGGCCACGGCCAATATAATGATCGTCAAAAAGGTTGTGATAGCAACTTTGGGCACAGAAAGTGCAAACAGTCATAGATTTTGCATCTGAGTCTAGAATGACATAAAAGTATGCCAAATTATGCATATCGCATATACGAATACATGGAATAGTCATTCAGTAAATTCATACATAATGCAAATATTTGTTCTTGGTGACATATAATGACAAGTAAAAGATTTTAAATGGTAACATTGGCCTATTGTACTTTAGTGGGTATCAGAGTTAGTATAAGGGTATGTCATGCCATAGTTCTTAGTAGTAGTACTGCACCATACAGTTGATTTTGAGGCTACTATGGGTAACTCAACGGTTTGGCTAATTTAGAGCCTCACCACATACAAACAAACAGTTTAGGCGCCTAGTACTTCTTTTGTTCAGCACTTGTACTTAGTTGCCTACATTCCCCGTATCTAGCATTCGAGCCTGTCATAAGTTACATGGGCTTAAAAAGAAAACAAAGTTTTACATATATTATTGTGAGACATGCATTTGAAATTTGAGAGATGAAAAATATGTTTAATTGTTATATGATTACAGGTTGAAATTTGAGGCATAATAGGCAAAGATAATTGGCATTCATTTTATTAAATGATATATTAAGCTTATTGTTATGTTATATCATATTGTTTTTTTTCTTTTATATATCCACTGAGCATGTAGCTCAGCGCATTGGATGGTTTTCATGCGCAGGTAAAAGTCTGTAGGACAATAAGAGATTCATCCACTGATTCACAGCAACAGTAGCAGTCGAAGGAACACATCAGCTGATTCATCTAGAACTCTGACACTGTATTTAATTAATTTTGACATGTTCATAGAGTTTTAAATAATCAGATAATACATAGTTGGGTCCTGTGAATTAGAATGCTATTAATATATCTGATATGATGAGATGTTTATATTGAGATGAGAATATAAAATGTTTGAACAGGTCTAAAAGTACAAATTTGAGGGCCTATATATAGGGAAAACTCTGCTCAAATTTTTAGTCTAATTAAGTTAATAGGTTATAGAAATGAAATATGTAATTTTATAAAAAAATTTTGCACAAGATAAGTGAATATAACAAGGTAGAGAACTAATAAAGGCAATTAAGTGGCGCATCCTACTCGGATCTTCATAGGTCCGGATAAGGGGTGCTACACTTGGCATAAGAAACCACTTAAAGTCCCCCTCCCAACTCATACTAAAATCGGACACAATCCACAACACAACTAGTAATTTGTTTCTTTCAAAATCCTACAAGTATATAACTTTGATTCAACTTGAATCAAAATTTTTCCCATCAAATTTAATGTTCCAACAACTTATTCACAAACTCTAAGGTTTCATGCAACCTCCCAAATCAATTGGAACAGAACCTAATTCAATAGAGATAAAAAAAAATATCAAGCAAAGGAACTATGTGTTTCTACCTATGCTTAAACAACACCCTATAGTGGTTCTACCATCAAACCTCAATTCAAATCAATACAAAACCTGATTTTCTTTGTCTATCCTTGTTGTATACTACCCCTTAGGGTTTTAGAAAGATATTTTAGATGTTGGGACATTTAAAAACCTTGCCAATATTAATGGTTTGCAAGCTTGGATTGAGCCTGCCTATGGCGGAATGTGCAAGAATTTTTGCTGCCCAATTTGGAGAGATGAAGAAGCAATTGGTATTCTGCTCCATCATCCTTGTTTGCACTCTCTTCCTGATGTTGAAGGACATATGTAGGGCTAGGATGATTTTGGGCAGCACCATGGATGGCTAAGATTGGTTTTGCCTTTTAAACTTTTGGTAATTCTACATTGACATACTTAACTCTCTAATGGGTGTCGAATCCACCAAAAATAAATTCCTGGCTCCTGCAACAAATAACTTGTAGAGAGGTAAGCAAGGGTCGATCCCACAGGAAGAAAGTTAACTGAATAAATTCGTTAATGACAAAACTTTAAACCAAAAACTAAAATTAAACAAAAAAGGGGGTTTTGTAATTAAAGAAATTAATTAAACTAATTGAAACGAAAATTAAACAATAAAAATTTAATGAATGTCGATGAAAAGGGAACTCCAGTTAGATGGGTATTTTCCATTCAATCATTTGGAATTGATCATTGAAGCAAAGATAATTTTCTTAGATTTCTAATAGGCTAGTTCTAGTTGTTGAAGACGCTTCGAACAACCAATCTTTCCTTAGATCGTAATTAATCAAGAAACGTCCGTTAATTAATCCTAACCAATTAATCACCCTAAGAAAGTCTTAAGATTCAACTAAT
>CAOGCB011664366.1:0-10768 GCA_948266635.1 Cnidoscolus chayamansa | reverse complement strand
TGATATGCATCAAAATAATTAGTTGAACTAGAGGGTTTGATGTCTGATAAAATGCCGCTAACTGAGAGTATTTAGTTTAGTTATTAAATTCAACTTGATAATACTTTATAGTCACCTAAATTATGATATGTGATAAATTTTAAAATTAGCTGTCAATAATTGATTGGGCAATTATTGTTTCTCATTGTGAGTTTATTTTTCATTTAAACTATAATGATTAGGGATCAAAATATCACCCTTGGGATAAAACATTCAAGCAATTGAGAAGCAAAATTATTCCACACTCGTGGAACATAAGCCACTTCTTAAGCAAAGAACTCCATGCCTCTCTAGTTTACCTGAAACAAACTGCAATAAGATGTTAGGCCATCCATATTTTCTCCGTCGGCATACTAGTTAAGCAATAAAAGGTCTTGGAGCAAGATTTATGGTTGGAGCATTTTGTTGAGAAAATTAAATTTCAACTCGCAGAGTAAAGTTCTCCAATCACAAATGGTCTGGTGTTGTCTGCCTCTACATCCGCTCAATATGTCTTCATATAAATAATAATAAAAGAGATTTTAAAGAATTTGTATTTTTATATTAATTAAGAAAGAATAAACTTGTCTTATAAACAACTATTATGTACAATCTTATATGAAGCAAGTAGTAGATATATACAAAATAATAAATTAACGACACATATCACTAACAGCTCCATCCGAAGATGAAGCAAAAAGAGTTTGGTCTAATGGTTTTGTCGAGATATCTGCTAGCTCATCTAAGCTATTGGTGAACCGGATTTGCACAATGTATGGTTGAATTTGATCCCAAACAAAGTGGTAATCAATTTCTACATGTTTTGTTCAAGCATGAAAAATTGGGTTGGAGGTGAGGTAGATAACACTGACGTTATCACACCATAAGGTTGCTGGTTGAGAAGAAAGAAATCTAATTTCCCGAAGCAATATTCTTAGCCATATAAGCTCTGCGGTTGCCTTAGCTAAAGCTTCATATTCGCTCTTGGTACTTGATCGAGCAACGGTGGGCTGTTTCTTAATCGACCAAGAGATGAGATTCCCACCAAAGTATACTAAATACCCCACCAGTGGAACGACGATCATTCGGAAAGCCTACCGAATAACATTGAATAGAGAGAGTAGTGGACAAACGAAGTCAAAGTCCACAAGTAGAAGTTCCCTGGAGATAACACAACAATCGTTGCAAGCCTACCAATGAATATTCATTGCACAATGAAGAAAATGACTTAGTTTATTGACAACAAACGCAATGTCTGGCCTGGTTAGGATGAGATATTGAAGCACCCCAATCATTTGATGATACTCTTAAGCTGAAGATAAGATGACTCCCATAAACTTGCTCAAGTTCGGAGTAGTTGCCATGTGTGCGCCATAAGGCTTGGAATCTTCCATTTGTGAAGCATGGAGAATATCAAATACATATTTACTTTGGGACAAAAGAAAGTTATCTGCCATATATGTAATTTCAATCCCAAGAATGTAGTGAATGTCACCAAAGTCACGGACAGGGAATGTTGCTGCCAATTTGGCAACAAACCATTTTATAAGAGAGGAATTTGAGCCTGTAACAAAAATATCGTCAATATAAACAAGCACAAACAATTTATTAGAGCCATTAGCATAAACAAATAAGGAGTAATCACCCTGTGTCTGTTGAAATTTAGTTGAAGCCATAAAGGCTTTGAGACGCTCAAATCAAGCACGAGGAGCTTACATGAGACCATAAAGGGGCTTTTGAAGCTTACAAACATAATTAGGCTGCCTTGATCAACAAAGCCCTTTGGTTGGTCCATGTATAAATTAGTATCCAAAAAACCATGAAGAAAAGCATTGGATATATTTAATTGGTGTGTCTCCCAATAATGTTTAACGGCAAGAGACAAAATGAGACGAACTATTGTAAATTTAATGACTGGAGAAAATGTCTTTATATAATCAATGTCCGATTGTTGAGTAAACCCTCTTGCTATAAGCCTGGCTTTGTAGCCTTAACTCTATATACCCACTTGTTTTGAATAATATTAACGTGAGGTGGTCGTGGAACCAATATCCAAGAAGAGCCAAAATTTCTTCCTACATAGCACCTTTCCATTCCTGAAATTTATTAGCTTGAATAAATGTTTTGGGTTTCTAAGTAGGGGAGGGAATGGCAGTAAAGGCACATTTGCGAGGTGGGTTAGGCTGGAGCCCGTGAGTGCAGGTTAAGGTGGTAGTGGGTTTAGGTTGTTGGGTTTGTTCAGATAGAGAAGGTAGTGGATCAACAGCTAGTTGTAATCCCTTGGAAGATGGAGATAGGAAGAATTAGGAGAGAGATGAGGATAATGGTGAAGGTAAAGAAGAAGTTCAGGTTGTTTTAGCTAGGGATAAAGATTGTATAAGAAGATGATTAGGAGATAAAGATGTAGTTGAATCAGATAAAGATAGAGTTTTAGATGAAGTAGGAGAAGGAGATAGAGTTTTAGATTAAGAAGGAGATAGAGTTTTAGATGGAGTAGGAGAAAAGGGGGATAGAATTTGAGATGGAGCAAGGGAAGAAGAAAATAGAGTTTTAGATTGAGTGAGAGAAGGAGATAGAGTTTTTCCTGGAGTAAGAGGAGATAGAGTTTGCGATGGAGTAGGAGAAGAAGGGGATAAAGTTTGAGAGGAGTAAGAGAAGAACCAGATGATGTTGGTGATGAAGAAGTGACGGCAAGCCAAGTGGGATTCGCCTGTGGCTCCAATGAGGAAGTGGTAGGTCAACTAGCATAGGAAAAAATTTGAGTGTGAAATCGAACATGTTTGGCTAAATAGACTAGCCCCATTATATAATCAAGACACCGATAAGCCGAGTGAAAAGGACTTTGTCCTAAATAAACACATTAAATTGTCTAAAAATAAAATTTATGATTATTATACGAACGAAGAAGACCAAAAGGTTGAATAGATAAATAATTCAGATCTTTAGAAAATAATTTTGAAAAAAGGAGAAGATTTTTGCAAAATATCTAAAGATACAATATTAATAACTATGGTACTTTGTTTGAGGGCGTAGTTCCAATATTTTAAAGGTAAGTGCACATGAGCTAAAAAAGTTAAGCTTGTATTAACTAAGTGGCGAATTTTTTGTTCTGTCGTGCCATTTTGCGTATGAGTATAAGGGCAGACAATCGGATGATTAATACCATTTGTCTTAAAATATTGATGTAAATGCTGATGTTCGCCACCCCAATCAGAGTGAAAAGCAAGTATATGTTTACCAAATTGACATTTAATAAGTTTTTCAAATTGAAGAAATAGTAAAAAACTTAACTTTTAGCTTTAATAAAGTAAATCCAAGTAAAACGTGTAAAATCATCAATAAAAATAATAAAGTAACCCATATTAGATTGCACAGGGGCAACACCCTATGCATCAACAAAAATAATTTCAAAGGGATTTGAACTTGTATGTTCTTTAGAAGCTAAAGAAATACAAGATAATTTTCCTAAACAACAACTAGAACATAGTGTTAATAAAGAATCCGAAGCAAAAATCTTATTTTGTTTTAATAAAGCAGATAATTTAGAAACGTTGGAATGATCAAGAAGCCGATACCAGTCATCCACAGAAGGAGCCATGGTGGCCTGAAGAGCAGTAGGGCGATTTTGAGTCAACTTGTAAACGTGATCTCTTCTATCCTTTGGCATTGTGAGACTACACAACTATCAATTTGACCCTAAAATCCAATGCTTCTCACAATGCAGCCAGTACACAGTGGTTGAAGCTCTAAGAAATCACATAAAGATTAAACATAAGGTCCTTTGACAAATAAATTAAGCTCAAGGGTTTGCAACTCAATAATAACAATAATAATAACACTACAAGAGACCAGACGAAATATTTATATGAAAGCCTTTTGATCATAATTCAACAGTCTACTGAAACCCCAGATCCAAGGGGAAAAGCCAGTACACCTAAGTTGACAGATAATTAGCTCCATGCTTGCCTAATAAATAAAGTCATAAACATCCCAAAATCATCCACTCACTTTCAGAACGAAAAGATAGATTCAACTTCTGCAGTAGTTCTCAAGTGACAAGGAGATAAAAGCTCCATTGATTCATAAAATAATAAACCCAGCTGCAACTTTCAAAATTACAACGAAATACAAAATCAAACTTACTTTTTATCATTATCTCAGTTATCAATAAAATTACAGTTGATATATTAATTAATATAAATTCGATTTTTACAATAATTCGCTCATTAAATTAAAAGTATCTGAACTGACAATAAAAAATCTAATTCTTTAAAAGTCGCTAATCTATAATTTAACCAAATTGAATATGCATAAACACTTGTAGGTCAAAATAATTGGCAATTAGTTGATCTAATCCCCCACGAGAACATGTAAAAATCCCAGTAATTGTTCAACCAATGCTGCAATGGGAGTTGCAGAGCCTTTGAGAGAAATTCCTTCACATTAAGAGCAAGCAACCCATTGTTTTAGCATAACATAGCATTCCATATATGTTCATGAATCCCACAACTGAAACAAGAATGAAAGAGAACAAGCTTCCCTCTAAAAAAGTACATATCATACAATTCAACTGTATCCCTTCCCCAGGCAGTTTAGACAGCGCTGAACCCTGCAATACACATCAATGCAAGATACAACTAAATTATTCCAGTGATACCCACAGATATAAAAGAAACACTAGAAGATAACGAGGAATGCACACCAACCACTAACCTGTTACCATCACAAGTAGGGCAAAGGCAAGGGTTCACAGCAATGGGATCATATAAAGGCGACCACTTTATAGTAGCATTGCCTTTGCATAATTTGCATATATAATACCCTTTTCCTCTGCATACCCCACAAGGCAATGCATCTTTTTTCTGGAGAAAGAGAACAAATTCTGAGAAAATAAATGATAATTGTAGTGGAAGAAATGGGTACTCATTTTAAAGCTTTACCAGTTTGAGTTCTGTGGCATAGCGAAAAGCGCCAATAGCTATAGAGGAAGTGATATTGAGAGCAGCCACACTACCCAATAAAACAGCAGCTCCAGTAGCTAGCGTGCGCAGCGGCTTTGGAATCATTTTTTGGAGTTTTACGTCCTCAAGAGATTTTCTTCGAACAGTATGAGGGCATGAAACAGAGAGCTCAGCCACCGACACAACGCGTGTATCCTGCCTATCCGCTAGTCAGCTATTAAAATTTTACCTCGTAGACTGCAGAGATTTTTATAGTTTCATTGTACGGGTTAAACGCACCGTTGTAAGGGCACATGAGATTGTTGGCCGCTGCCAGCTGGTGAGTAGAGCACTGTAAAGAAAAGAACTGTTCCTCGGTTAATAATTACGGAGATGAAATGATGATTGTGAGGGGGCTGTGTTTCGGAGAGGTGCGATGGTGGAGGCGCGGGGTTTTTTTTTTTATTAACGATGGGGCGTCAATCGTGGCTGTGTCAATGGGAGGAAATCGGCGGTGGGGTCGCCGGTTTTAGCAAAATGAGTTCCAAAGGGTTATGGATTTTAGGTCCTTCCCGAAGAGGAATGGTGGATGAGTGAGTGTTTAAGGGGGGCTATACATGGTGGGCCTTGGAGGAGAGCTGGGTTTCTACGGTGGCTATGGCTTGTGGAGGCGCGAATGGGAAGGGAAGGCGGCGTTTCTTCAGGTGAGTGGCTGTGACTGGTGGACAGGGACGGTGGCGAGAGAGAGAGGCGGCCGAGAACTGGTTGTGTGATTTGGGTTTCAAGTTCCCGAAACGCAAGAACAAGTGCGTTTTGGGGAGAATAAAGGCAGATGTCCCCCAAGGTTTCTCACTTAAATTTTCAGACAGAGGAAAGAAATTCGAGTACGTAATTAATCTTCAAAATGAATTATAAAAATTCGAGGAGCCCGTCCTAACTGTGGAGATTTGAATTTTAGACTTTATATCAATTATGCAATTTGCTTAACACACTGAACTAATTCCACGCAGTCCCAACAACCACTAATCTGTTACCATCACAAGCAGGGCAAAGGCAAGTGTTCACAGCAATGGGATCATATAAAGGCGACCACTTTATAGTACCATTGCCTTTGCATAATTTGCATAGATAATACCCTTTTACTCTGCATACCCCACAAGGCAATGCATCTATTTTCTGGATTTAGGGAAAACAAATTCTGAGAAAATCAATGATAATTGTAGTGGAAGAAATGGGTACTCGTTTTCAAGATTTACCAATTTTCGCTATGTGGCATAGCGAAAAGCGCCAATAGCTATAGAGGAAGTGATATTGAGAGCAGCCACACTACCCAATAAAACAGCAGCTCCAGTAGCTAGCTTGCGCAGCGGCTTCGGAATCATTTTTTGGAGTTTGAGGTTCTCAAGGGATTTTCTTCGAACAGTATGAGTGCATGAAACAGAGAGTTCAGCCTCTGACACAACGTGTATATCCTGCCTATTCGCTAGTCAGCTATCAAAAATTTACCTTGTAGACCGCCGAGATTTTTATAGTTTCCTTGTACGGGTTAAACGCACCGTTGTAAGGGCACAGGAGATTGTTGGCCGCTGCTTGCTGGTGAGCAAGAAAAGAACGGTTCCTTTTGCAATTCTTGTTTCTTGAGAATTAAGAATATTACAAGATTTTTACCCTGTCAAAGCAATTGAACTTTGAAATTAAATGATTCTTTAATCAACTATAAAATAGAGTTTGATTAGTGGCTGATCAGGGAAGGTTCACTGAGGTTCCATTGTCATCCTTGACCAATATATTCTTATATTCATCATATTCTTGAAGAAAAGATAAAATAAAATAAAATAAAATAAATTGTTTAAATAATGTCTTTCACTTTCTAGTGACAACACCGTAAACATGTTTATACGATCAGATCAGAGGATTTATGGTTTTATATTCAAAAGGGTTGAAGAATTTGCATTGCTGGTTCTATGAAATTTTGTCCAGGGTGAAATTGAATCAACGTCATGCTACTTAAATGGACTATTTTGGAAGGACGAGCTTTTTTTTTTCTTCATTGATTTAAACTTTTTTGAGCAATTCCTCCATGGGAAGGATGAAGCATTGTTCTGGTTACATTTCTTGCTTTTGCTTAGTTCTCTCTTGGTTCTTCTGTTTTAGTGTTTGTCTTGCAGTAGATACACTAATAGCTGGCCAGGTAATGGGCAGCTCTGAAGTCTTGGAGTCTTCAGGTGGTCTCTTTCAACTACGGTTTTTTATGCTAGATTTCTCCAGCAATCTTTACTTGGGAATTCAGTACATGCCTTGTCGTAATCAAATCAAGATTGCTTGGGTGGCTAATCGGGAGAAACCTTTGATTGATACTTCTGCAATCCTGAACATCACAGAAGATGGCAAGCTAGTGATAACTGATAGTAATGGAACCTCTCTGGCTTTAAACTCTATACAGCCTGTTATGAGTGGAAATGCAAGTGCAACTCTTCTTGATTCTGGAAACTTAGTTTTGAGAGTAGGAAAGCGGATTGTATGGCAGAGTTTCGACCATCCAACTGATACATTTTTACCAGGTATGAAACTTGGCTTATTTGACTTAAAGATGGGGCAGCCTAGGAAACAGTCTACCACTTCATGGCTAAGCCCAAAAAATCCAGCTTCTGGAGCTTTTGTGCTGGGTGTTGATCCAAACAACACAAAGCAAGTTGTCATTTGGGAAAGAGATGTTATATACTGGCATAGTGGGATATGGAATGGTTACAATTTTAGCTACCTTCCTGGTTCAGATCATAAATTTGACACGTTTAATTTCTCATATATTTCCAATGAGAATGAAAGTTATTTTACATTTACAGTAGAAGATTCTAGTCTTTCTCCTTGGATAGCGATTGATTCTTCTGGAAAAATTGTCCTCCTTCAACTGAATGGAGACAATGGGTTCACCATCGAGTCAAATTTAACCTGTGATGATGTAAAAGAACCTTGGTCTAAGGGGTGTGTTTCGTTTGAGCCATCTAAATGCGGTAATGGAGATGCTTTCACTCCGACGAGTGCATCCATGAGTGGTTGGGAATACTTAAATAATTCTGATCTTGGCCTCAGTGACTGCAGGAAAATTTGTACAAAAAACTGTTCATGTAATGCATATGCTTCTGCTCAACCTGACGGGACTGGGTGTAAATTTAATCATGGCCAAAAGCTTGATAATCAGGATAGCCAAGAAGTCATTTACATTCGAAATAACACTATTGTTGGAAGAGGTAAAAGGTTCAGTCACTTATTACTTTGCATTCTTGAAAGATAAGAGATTGATTAATTTTTAATTCTTGATTTAGAAGCATGTCGGAGTGAAGCTGTTAATAGCTTTGACATAATTGCCTGGCTTGCTTGTTGGTAATTTATTGAGTTGACTTGGGATGGTGACCATGAGGAAACACACTTACAAAAAAATTTATTTTCAATCTTTTCCATTTTGCTAGATCTTTCAAGTAAGAGGCTGCTTTGGTTACTTACCCTTGTTTTGTTGGTTTTCTGCTGTGGAGGTATCTTCTTTTAGTTTGTTCTTACTATGCCCTTTTTATTCTGCGTTTCATACTGAGAAGTATCTACAGGGTTGTCACCTGTACGCATTACACTTTTTCTTTAACATCAAGAAATTATCTATTCTCGTTTCTTAGGAGCAACATGTGGAAGCAGAGAAAATGGAGATTGCCAGATCAGTAGACTGTTAGTGCCTAAAGTTGGTAATAGTAGACAAACTATTAATGAATTAGGCATCAGACCAGAGTTGGGGTTCACTGTTGAAAATGATCATGATTTACCTTTCTTCAGTTTTTCTAGTATAGAAATGGCTACGGATCACTTCTCGGATGCAAATAAACTTGGTAAAGGTGGCTTTGGGGTTGTTTATAAGGTATTAAGTCCATGTAATCAAAATTTTCCCCCTTGATACGTCTAGAGTCTCCCTTGTGGTGTGTGAATGAAAGAATACAACAAAGTATCTTGTCCTTTCAGGGGAAGTTGTCTGATGGTCTGGAAGTTGCAGTCAAAAGACTTTCTGGAAGGTCTAGCCAAGGACAGAAAGAGTTCAAAAATGAGATTGTATTGATTTCCAGACTGCAACATAGGAATCTAGTCAGACTTTTGGGATGCTGCATTGAAGAGGAAGAGAAGATATTAATTTATGAGTACATGCCAAATAAAAGCTTGAACTCCTTCATTTTTGGTTAGTTATTTAGCTATACCTTCTATGTTCATATTCATGACTTTTAATATGTTCCTGGATTTATTGTTAAGATTGTTATGTAATTAATTTATGTTATAGATTCAACAAAACAATCTTTATTGGACTGGAAAATGCGGTTTTGCATTATTGAAGGGATTGCTCAAGGGCTTCTTTACCTCCATCAGTATTCCCGGTTAAGAGTCATTCACAGAGATTTGAAAACCAGCAATGTTTTGCTAGATGGTAACATGATACCAAAAATATCTGACTTCGGCATGGCGAGAATCTTTAGGGAGGATGAATCTCAAGCTAACACGAACAGAATTGTTGGGACATAGTAAGTGAAGCAAATTCTTAAAATTGTTTTTCCTTAAGATTCTTTTTTAATGTTGAATCACTTCCTGAACATTCTGAATGTGTCTAACTTGTTCATTGAAACAGCGGATACATGTCTCCTGAGTATGCAATGGATGGTACATTTTCTGTGAAATCTGATGTTTTTAGCTTTGGAGTCATGCTGCTAGAGATCATTAGTGGCAAGAAAAATAATGGTTTCCATCTTTGCAATGGCTTCCTGAACCTTCTTGGATATGTAAGTTTCAGTAAATTCTTTATAATAACACTATAATAAGATCGACTTGGTTCTTTGCAAGGTTTGATCTTTACTTAGCATCATATTAGGCATGGAATTTATGGAAAGATGGAAGAGGTGCAGAACTAAGGGATCCGACGTTAGGCGAAACATGCTCAACAAATGATGTCTTGCACTGCGTTCAAATTGCTTTCTTGTGTGTTCAAGAAAGACCAGCAGACAGACCAACAATGTTAGAGGTCGTCTCTATGCTTAACAACAAAATGATGTGCTTGTCGGCTCCCAAGGAACCTGCATTTTTCATAACTTCAAGATTAAATGATGCTGACTTGCCTCAAAATCCAAGATCTTGCTCCTTAAATCATTTAACAATTTCAGATCTTGAGGCTCGGTAACGTCTTGGTTCAAGTAAGCTGTGTGGCTGGTGAATCAAGTTAAACACATTAGCTTAAGTTTGGTAGTTTTGCTTTTGCAATTACACAAGCCATATGTATCATATCCTTCAGTGTCAATCCTACATGGAGATGAGAAGCTTGTTAGTCATTAAATAACAAATGCCGTATGTTGACTTGTGAATTGAAATTTCTGTTATGGAAGTACTCTATCTTTTGAGGTATTATATAATTATCAATAAAATAGGTCGGGTCTCACCCTTCCCAAAAGCTAGCTCCTAAGGGTGCTTAACGCCTTACAAATTACAAAGTACATATGAATACATGGGATTCTATAATAGTAAACTAAGTGATTCATGAAAAATTCCCTATAACAAGATAATTATCATGTATTTAAAGCTGCCCAAGTAGACACTGTTTGATTTATTTGCATCAATGACGATTAGTTCGACTTGGGGCGTATTTAAGTCAAAACATATTAAACTCTTTCCCTAAACTATTCTAATTTGTTGAGTGGTCAATGTTTTTGATCTTGATTAGAGAAAACACAGGTTGAACAATAGATAAAAAATGAAAAATAAAAAAAAAATTACCATGGTTATCGAAGGTCTTC
>CAOGCB011663069.1:0-12267 GCA_948266635.1 Cnidoscolus chayamansa | reverse complement strand
AACTTAGAGCCTTGTTTGGAATTTCTTTTTATAACAATAATACCAATTCAATACTAATATTAATAACAAACTCTAAAGATATGGGTAATGAGTGAAACTTACCATACATAGATGATTCATCAAATAATCATGGGAGTAATTGAGAATATTTAACAAGGAATGACCAAGAGAGGAATAGATGCCAAACAGATCGCAAGTGGAGAAGAGAAGATGGCCTTTGAAAGGTGTTATATGAGCATGACCTTTGGCGACTGGGAAAGTCAAAAACTTGTATGAACCTTTGGCTGTGTTTTAATCACAAAAGGTTGGTCAATTATAATATGGCAGAAAGGAAAACACTGAGAAATAAACATTACTACTACATTTGAGGATTTTCTGTGCCTTATGAAATATTACCTCACTTTCCATTTCCTTTGCTTACCTCACCTTTCTTTTTGTAAATTATTCAGTTATATCAAAATTTGATTCGGTTCAATTCGTTTTCTAAATAATTTAAGCTCGAGTTTGGTTTTAAAACTTATTTAGTAAACGAGTCAAACTTGATTTTATAGATATTTAATTAAATATATTTAGTATTAAAATTATTATTGATTTTTAAGCTAATAAAATTATTAAAACTATAAATAAAATAAATTATTTTTAAATTAAAAATTATTAAGATTATAAATAAAATAAATTTATTTAGACTTTCTACTCGAGATTTGACTAGATAAAAGTTTAGATTATTTGTTAAAGAAATTAAATTTGAATTCGTTGATATTCGGCTCAATCTCGAAATAAATCAAATTCTACCTTTGAAAAATTTAACGAATTAAATGTGAACTATTTAACTTTCGGCTTGACTCAATTTATTTATATTTCTATATTTTTCATGCTTTAATTAATTACTAAGATCTATTTGACGAGGTTATTGTTATTAAAAATGTTGATAAAAAAAAAGTAATTTTAAATATATAAATTAGAGTGCATTAGAATTGATTTGAAAATATATTTAACAACTTTGGTGATAAAAACATTAAAAGAAATAAAATTTTAAAAATGATATTTAGAATTGCAATTGATAGTGTTATTAGGAGTGGTATTCAGAATAGGGTGGAGGTGAAGAGTACTTTTAATTGTATGGATGAGTGATTGTTGTGTGTTGAGAAATGAGTTTGTATCCACAACTTTTTTTTGATGACAAGATGAATGTGGTTTGAATTCTGCAAAATAATTGAAGCATAAGTCAAATTGATATGTGAAGAAAGTATTTTGGTCACCCAACAAGCATATGAGGTCATAAGGAAATCCTCCCTGTGTTCCTTATCAAAGCTTAAAATGTGTGAGGCCTTTGGCTTACTACATGCCTAAAAAACATGTAATATAACAAGATTAGAAAGAAGAATATGAATGGAGAATTAGGAGAATAATTTTAATTTAATTAGATCCTTCAATCTTTGCATGAGACCTTTATTTATAGGCTCCTAACCATAAAGATTATGACATATATTATAAAAGAGGATTAATACATATAATTAAAGGGTTATAAAAATAAAGTGTATCATTATTTGGAGTTTGGATCTCCATAAAAATATTCATAACATTCTCCTTTGAGGTCTATGAATACTCTTAAGTTGCAGTTGGTAATATTTTAGTGAATAAATAAGTTAGATTATCATTTGGATGAATTTATTGAACTTCTATATACTGTTTTTTTGAAGATCATGAGTAAAAAAGAATTTTGGTGAAATATACTTTGTTATACCTCATTTGATGTATCCTCATTTTAACTAAGTTATACATGCTGCATTATTTTCGTATAATATTGTTGGAATCTTATCTTTTACGGTCAAATCACATATATTCTGAATATGTTGGGTCAATAAGCTCAACTAAATACACACTCGACTTCCCTCGTGTATTTTGATTATTTCTGCATGATTTGAAGATGTAGCAATAAGAGTTTATTTCATAGAACGTCATGATATAGTTGTACCTCCGCATGTGAACAAATAACCTGTTTGAAAACGAGTTTTATGATAATTATATAAATATCATGCATCTGCATAATTTGAATAAAATAATCCTATATTAATTGTTCTTCGAAGATATCAAAATATATGTTTAACTCCATTCCAATGTCTTTTTATTAGAGAAAACTTAAATCTTGCTAATAAACTGACAGCAAATGATATATATGGACATGTATTATTAGTAAGATACATCAGTGCCTCCTATAACACTAAGATATGGTACTTCAGGACCAACAAAGTTCTTCATCGTTTTCTCGAGGATGAAAAGGGTCTTAATTTACATCTAACGATCTTATAACCATTGGGGTACTTAATAAATATGATTTTTTCATATAAAATTACTTTAACACCTTTTCTATAAGCTGATTGATGGAGGAAAATTCCATGCTCAATCTATAAGCTGAGGCAAAACTTTGTTTTGAGATGGAATATGTCCTTTCACCATTACACCCAATCTCTATTGAATGTAATACTTTGTGTTCTTAGTTTAATGATTGTAAAACCTTGGATAATTAGAATCACAATTCTAATTTAGTCCCATGAGTCCTACTCAAGTTAGGACTCTACTTTGGACAGATTTTTCTTTCTAAGTTTCTGACATAATATAAACCCTACTTAATGAGACTTGTGAATCCTTTATTGATTACTCAATTTCCTTCAAGTATTATCACTATATCCAATCTCTCATCTATAGATACTTTATGGAAAAACATCGAGACTTTGACTTAAAGTATAACTTATATACTTAAGGCATCATTGATGATCTCAAGTCAAAGGATAATGCATAACAATTATGATGTGAGTCTTTCACATCGAGATGAATAGATCACTGTCGAGTCTTTGATGTGCTTGATCCCGAAAGAGTATCTACATGTTAACTCTAAGTATCGGTATTCCTACAACTTATGAGAATTATTGTTTGACCTAGTCAATGAGTATAACATGTGCCAATCTATCCATATCGATGATATCCAGTCTCATTGATATTATGACCATGAATAATTTAGGTATGTACATAATTACATGTAATAGGAATCTCACATCATAAATTCTTTACAATTTCCTCTACACTGTCTCATGTGATGCCAAAGACTTTATTATCAGTTTAACATATTTATATAATAACCAAACAAATGTATTTAAATAAATGCAACAATAATAAAGGAATATAATAATATTGTTACAAAAGTCATGTTCATACAAAGGTATTCCTACTACAATGAGGCTCTAGGGCATACATATCTTATAGAACTTTGGTATCAATCTCGGCTAACAAAGGAAATGGTAGAAAATGACCTATTTCTTTTCTATTTTCTGCCCATTTAGCATTCTCTAAAGACATATGGAGGGCTAGAATAAAGAGGTATTGCATTTTGGATGATTTAAATTAAGTTTTACTTTTTAATTTTTCAAAATTCTATTTTAACCTACTTTGCAATCTTTAATTGTAAATTCCATCGCTTTTTTAAGTTAACCTAATTAACCTTAATATATATTATTTCAAGTTATTTTTATGCGCATTTTAGGTCATTTTTAGGAAATTCTAATTTTCCCCTACATACGGACGCATACTTATCACTTTGACCATTTTGTTGTTTCTAGAGCTACCTCATAACTCTACTTTGTAACTTTTGACAAATTTATATAGATTATTTTAAAAATCTAAATGACATTATTAAACTCTATTCTTTGTAATAAATCTAATGCCAAACTCATAGAAAATAAACGGACACCTTAACTTTAAGCTAGCACCTTACTCGATGCAATACACTATAACTTTGCTTTTGACTCTAAGCACACATAGATTCACTCAATGAACATCCTAGGATATTTGGGGCGTCACAAGGTCCAATTATAGAGGAAACCTTGTCAAAACCTCGAATATATTCACTTTTGTAATTTATTTATTTTATCTATAATTAGTGTATGATAGATGTTAATATGCCTTTATAGTTATTGGTGACTGCCAATTCCTTTCTTCCATGTGAAATAACTGTAACACCTAATACTTCTCCGTTATCAAAATTTAGATTTTTGAGATGGAATATTCTCAAAATATTAAAAAACCATATTGGAAAACTGAATAAGGATAAATATGTCAAAGAAAATGTAATAAGAATTAAAAATATCAAAAGATGCTAAATTGATAAAAATGGAAAATGAAATGTATAAAAGGGCAAAAATGGTAAAATAGTGAGATTTGTAGGATTAAAAATGAACCATCGGTTTGATGTCCATGCCAAAAATTAAACCACCTCCCTTTAAAAGGGAGATGGCCATGGCATGAGATGACTTATTCACCGAAACCATCTCTAGAAATTTTAAGAGTGCCCAAAGAATTAAAGATTTATCTAAGAAAGAAAAAGAGTGTTAGAAGATTGAGGAATTGATAAGTAAAGTAAGAGAAAACAAAGAGGGTCGGTGTTTGAGCAATCTTCAACCAAATTGGAGCAAGCACATCGACAGGGAGAAACTTGAGGAAATCGAGCTCTCCTTCACCGATCACTTTCAAAATAGGTTAGTTAACCTCTTTCTAACTTGTTTCAGGATAGATGCCTGAAAAATATGACATGCATGAAAGATTAGACAATGTTTACGAAAGTTTGATGAAAGTTGTAGGTTTCGGGTGTGAACCCCAATTCTTTGATGAAATGAGTGATGTATGTTTTTAATTAATGAAATGAGATGAAATATATGTAAATAAGTTAGAAGACAACAACTATGTAATTGCATATCAAGTTTAACGAAGTTTCAAATGAAATTGATGAAGTTACAGTAAATGATTAGAATGAGAGATGATGAATGATGAAATGATGAAAGATGATGTTTAAAATGCAATGTAGGTGTCTACATGAGCCTATCAAGGATAAACGATGTCAAATGAGGTTAAATAATATGTTTCTTAGTGAAAACATGCATGGAAATGAGTCAAAATACATTGGAAACACTAAGAAGCAAGTTTTAACATTTTGGGTAAAGTCCAATTTTTTATAACCAGTAGGATAATTTGGTCACCGTGAAACTAGCTTCAGGACCGAGTCATAGAGATGACCCGAGGGTAAATTGAGTTATTTTATGACTTGAAAAATGGATAAAAATGATAAATGAATGAATAAAGAATAAGTAATGATGTAGTCGAGACTTTTAGTTGACTTGGTCACCAAAATGACTCGGAGAGAGGGAAGATGAAGATAGCCAAAAAGTGCTACCAAGGTATTTTTCCCAACTTGGTAAAAGATAAAGAATAAAATGAATGATGAGGTCTAAGACATTGGTTGACTAGGTCAACGAAATGACTTGGTAGCTGATGGGTGTAACCGAGACATCCATTGATCTAAGTAAGGTAAGATAGGACCTAATAATACTTAAAGAGTATCACTCGGTATAGAGTTATGCTTCGATACCGAGGGGTGAAGTCAAGGCATCACTCGGCTAAATAGGAAAATAACTCGGAACCATAGGAGAGTGAAGTATATCATTCATTTTCCCACTAGAGTACCTAGGGTAACAGAACAATAACTCAAAAGTAAAGAAATAATGCACGAGGAAGTATGGAAATGAATTTTTTAGTATAGAAAAATTGTATGTATATGTATTGTTTCTAATCCAAAGTCTATCAACGTAGGTCTGAACTTAGAGAATCAGAGGCATCAGTAGATTGGATTATTATGAAGATGCAATTTTTGAGGTAAGTAGATGCTAACTATTTTTAAATTGTATGACATAGAACTATTTTATGGTATATGCATGCATCATGATGTTTAGGTTGCTTGCATTAGCACCACGAGATATGTTGCATTGCATAGATGTTATGTGATATGTATGACTAGGTGAGTAATGGATGACTTCAATTATATGATGAATTGACTAAAATGAAAGGTAATGTATAGATTACAAGTTGGCAGAAAAGAGCTACTCGACACTAGTATATGGTAAGACCAAAATGACTGAAAGAAGCTTTTTGGCGCTATACTTAATAGTAATGTTGGTCCGAAGGTATGTTTTGGCTGCCTAGATCATTGGTTCCGAATGAGTATGTATAGCTTATGTTGCCCTAAATGATGTAATGTAACAAAATATGTAATAGAGTAACATAACTATATTTTGGCGCTATACTTAATAGTAATATTGGTATGAAGTTATGTTTCGGCTGCCTGAGTCATTGGTTCCGAATGAGTATGTATAGCTTCTGCTGCCATAAATGATGTAATGTAACAAAATATGTAAGAGAGTAACATAACTATATAGAACTCGTATAGGAATGTATAGTCACTTAGTGATGAAGGATTTCATATTCTTTCATATATTTCCTTATGCCATGATAGTTATATATTGCATGCATGATATTAATGATATAGAAATGTACATCTAAAATCTATGCATGCAGTAATGAGAATGAATGGAAGGGAATAAACGAATGCATAATGAATGATAAGATGATGAAATATGATGTAAGAAAAAGAAAAGAAAAGAAAAGCGAAAAATTATGATATAAAAATGACATATGATGACACCTAGGCTTGTTAGGGTTTCGGTCAACTCCGGGTGGTCAGAAGCCAGTAGCAGTTCGGTACGGTCGAGCTGTTACAAATTGGTATTAAAGCTCAATATTCATATGATCGGACCTAAGAGTGAAAGAATGATTTCTATAGAAAGTTAAAAGGCAAGCAACATATGATGTCTGGTAGGGAGTAACAGTTAAGTATGACAAGTTATGCCATGTACTGTGAATATTTAAGTACATAATATGATATGAAATGTATGTTGAATGTATTGTAATGTAAAAGTACATGAAATGCTATGAGATGAATGTAAGTTCATATGGAAACACGTGAACTTTATGTAATGATGACATGTCTTCTTAATAGAAGCAAAAATGAGAGGATCAAGGAGATATACTCATTTGACAGGAGCTCCTCCAAAGAATAATGGAGAATGCCCCAGTCACCTCTGCAGTGAAGTGAAAGGCGAGTGGCAGCTGAAGGGTCGAGTCATCAAGGGGTCTTAGGAGATCCTTTGATATATGTAGAAAAAGCACCGAGTCTATAAGGAGGTCTGTAGGGGATCCCCCAGTGACTAATGAAGATGAACAATAGAGAAGAGATGCAAGTATAAGAATGGGTATGAGAGGTTATAATAGGGGTTTTGGGGATGCCACTGAGCCACAATATGCACCTCCTCAATCCTAACACAACCATGGGACTAATTATGGGTATTCATCGAATGATAGGTTAGGATACCCAAGTCAAATGCCTTTCACTCCATTCATGCCTTACCCACCCTACTACCCACAATATCTCACATTATGTATCCACGGTATCCTAGATGCCAAGGCCCTATGCCTATGCCTCAGAATCCAACTATCCCAGCTCCTCAACCCATTACCGGGCCAACAAAACCCGAGTCATCTAGGGTTATTCCAAGTGGTAGGGAAAAAGGAAATCTGACTTATTACCTCAAATTGGATGCACCCAAGTATTACCTCAGATGTTTGATTTTACATTAAAGTACAAGAAGGCAAAGGAATGGTTTAAGACTTATATAGAGCCTAGAGTAGGCAAGTTATCATGGGAATAGTTCGCCAATGAGTTTACTAAATGGGCATTTCCAGATAGCTTGAGGGAGTTAAAAATGATAAGAGTTTTAATAGTTAAGGCAGACGGATGACACGAGTATAGACGAGTTCAAGGATAAGTTCACAGGGTCAAGATGATGACTCGAAAGAAGAGTTCCCGATGAGTATGTATAACTTTTGCTGCTCTAAATGATGTAATGTAATAGAATAACATAACTATATATCACTTGGTATAAGAATGTATGGTCACTTAGTGATGAATAATTTCATATTCTTTCATATATTTTCTTATGGCATGATATTTATATACTGCATGCATGATATGAATGATATAAAAATATACATGTACAATGTATAAATGCAATAATAAGAACAAATGGAAGTGAATGAATGAATGCATAATATACGATAAGATAATGAAATGTGATGTAAGAAAAGAAAAGAAAAGTGAAAAATTACGATGTAAAAATAACGTATGATGACACATATAGTTATTAGGATTTCGGTCACTTCCAAATGGTCGGAATTCTAATGCCAATAACAATTCGATACGACCATTCTGTTACAATAACTGTATCATTATCAAGTCTTATGGGTCGGATCAACATAAGGCTCTAAAGCTTATAATAAACCTAGTATTTCTTAAACCTAAAATTTGATCCAACATATGGTAAACATAAAAACTTTAAATAAATTTAAAGTAAAATAAAATATATAATAAACATCATCAATTTATTTACCATTATTGGTTTTTTTAGAGTACAACTTAACAATGTATATAACTTAATATTTGAGGTAATCTTGCTAATATAAATATTCTCTAATCTCACTGCAAAGTGCTTAAATAAAAGACTTAGGAGAATAAATTGGAGTTATTCACATACCAATTTATAATACATATTGGGAATCAGCTCCATACTCCTATTCTCTTATTTTAATATGTTTTCTTATTGTACTGACGTTGCAATTGTGAGAGTTAATATGTACAACATCTTACCTACCCATATATCCATATGCATGGAAATTAGTAAGATAATGAACTGAATAATACAATAACTAAAAGATGTTACTAAAATAATAACTAAGTATATAAATATAAGTGAATGAAGAAATTGCATTATAAGTATAAATAATATAAAAATTATCAAATCCAACTCAAAAACTTGTTAATTCATCTATTATTGGTCCAATTGAAAGAAAGAAGATAACCAATATTGATACCTATAAAGAACAAATTGATTATATTAAACGCTAACTACAAACTAAATAAATAATAGAAACAATCGTAAAATCCTAAAGTTTTACCTAAATTTCAATTGAGTCCCATTTAGAACAATATTTAATTTCTTGTAAGGAAAATTCAATAATCGCAATGCAATTTAAGTCTAAAATAATTATCAACATTACCTATTCTACATCCAATTGTTGAATTTTAGTTTAGGTCTCTAACTTATTTATATTTCGAATATTTATCTATGATGCTCTAAAATTTAGGATTGAGTAGTTTTTTATTTGAACAAAAAAAAAAATCAAACCAAATCAAACGGTTTAATTATTTGGTTTGGTTATTAAGTTTGAGATTTTTATTCAGTTTGGCTAATTAATAAAATTTAGTGGAAAAGCTGAACCAACTGAGTACGTATATGATCTCTCCCAGAAACCCTAACCTTTTTCTACCATATTTAGCTACTATCGCCTCTCTCCCTCCCCCTAAGCTACTCTCTCTCACTTTGAAAGAAGGATATACAACTTTTTATCTTCACTCAAATGATGCAAGTAGCTTCTCTATTGTTGTCAAGCTTCCTTTGGCTGTCAAATTTTCTATTAAAAAATAGATATGACTCATGGATGGGAGCTTTCTACAGTTCATTTATTCTTCATATCGTTACATTATTGAGTTTTTTATTCCTTCTATTTTTTGTTATTCATCCCTATCATTTTCCTCTTTATTGCTCATAAATAATAGAGAATAGAAAATGCATCCACTTTTTACTTACAAATGTGTTTTATTTATGCCTTCTATACATGACATGTTCTATACAAATCTAATGTGAGCTTTTGTGGTGTTTCAATAACTTAGGATTGTATTTGTGGATACCTATTGTATGTTATTTGGATTTCTAGATTAAAATTTATTTTCCATTATCATTCGATATTTGTAATTTAAATGGGTTAGTGATTTGGGATGTATATGTTCAATTTGTATTGCTTTTAGTTTGATTTGGATTTTGTTTGTGAAAAAAAATTGAAATTGTGATTTAGGTTTGTAATTGTTGAATGATGGATTTAGTTTAATTCAAAATGCTTAAATGTGTTGTGAAGGATTTATGGATTGTTCATTCTATTCAGTTCTACAAAAATTTATGAAAATACTCATGAATGTTTTGTTAATATATTTAAGTACTTCAAATTTATTTTGATTATTTATCACAATCTCAAAATATTTTATTAAATAATTTCACACCTTAACTTTGTTGTAAACTTACTTATATTTCAAAAGTCAATCTCATATCCATTTGTTACGAGCCTTTCTCCTTGGTTTATATGTGCACACTTTGGATTTTGTAAAGAGCAAGAAAAAAACCCTGAGCTCATGGCCACTAGGATGGACATAAAAGTCTACATTGGGTATAAATTGTCAAATTCCCCATTCCCCTCCCCTCTATGCAACATAAATTTGATACCAGCAGTTTTTTATTTTTCTAGGAGTAAAAATTTTTAAACCTTACATGTAACATTCATTTTTTATTGATTCAAAATTTTTATTAGTCCATTGAAGATTTTTTTTTCTCAACAAAAAATTTTGCAAAAACTATTTTTAACATTGTACTTGATTTTCATAACAACCTCTGACGGCTAATTTTTTCACTAAATGTACATGCATTCCATTTCATAAAATACACAATTCGTAAGCTTTTTTGCTCTCTAGTCCTCTACTATCGCCTTTCAATCTCTTCTATATCGGGGTCACTACTTCTGACATATTTATTGTTTTATTCGTAGATAACTAAATTCAGACAAGCTTATTATATCCTAAGGGATTGAAAATAAATATTTTAGGACAGTGACCTACTCACTTCAGGCTTACTACCATTTTTTGTGCTATTTTTATAACACACTTTAAATTTAAAAAAATTGCAAATATTGAGTTCGAGTTTACTTTTACATAAGCATACACATAAAACATGTTTGGAGTGTTTGAAAATGGTGAAAATGATAGAACTATTGACTACCTTTTTGATATCCACTTAATATTTCAATATGGCTGAAACTTGATCCTAAGCGATGTAAGATTTCACATTCTAATTGCACTTTCAAAATGTCTAAGCATTATTAATCATCAATCTAAAGACAATTTGTTAGAATTCTAACCGTCTATTTTTAATCTTTTTTTCATACAAATCCAATTGATGCATACTAAATGTCAAAGTGAAGCTTGAAAAGCGAGGGTGGTGATCTTACTGTCTAGTCATCCAAAACAACTATTATTTAATGGAAAATATTGTAAGATGCGATAGAAATGTTACAACCAATATCACTTTTCCGACGCCAACAAAGGCTGAAGTTGGTCGGATCTGAAAGCCTATATTATTAGGAGTAAGAGTCGTCGGCCTCATCTAATGTTAGAATCGTGTCCGCACGGGCGTAGCACAGTTGGTACTCGAATGGTAGAGTTGGTAACAAAAAGCCAAGGTTCGAGTCCCGGCAGCGGCAGTGTGGGAGTTTCACCCTCTGGGTGGGCTCCTTGTGCGCACCGGGCCCCTGGGCCTCCCATCTAAGAGGCTGCCGTGTACCGTGGTTTACCTCCCCCTCTTACACTGTCGGGCCGGGGTGAGGGGAGTCCCTTAGGGTTAGGGATTATCAACCTTTTGGTACCAAAGAATCGTGTAAAAAAGGATTAAATATATTTTGCATTGCTTTTCACATTCTTCTCTTTGCCAATCTCATTTCTAGCTGTCAATGTTGACATTTAGTTAGTCTTTATTTTTTTGAGGAAAATATTTTTTACCATTTAGAACACTAAAAAAAAAATAGTGAATGAAAAAAATTTCTTTTGCCAAGAGAAAAGTTAACTGATTTTTAAGGAAAAATATTTTTCGTTTTGAAAAGGGATAATTATTTTTTATACTATAAGGATCTTATTAACAATACTAAAATTTTTTTATACATTAATCTATAAGTATCATTTTATTTTTAACATTGCAATTAAAAAAATTAAAAAAATCAGTTATTTGATTAAAAATAATTTTTAAATACAGGTTATTTTTGCAAAATAAAAATAAAATCAATATAAATTTTTGCTTTTTTGGTAGTACATGAGAAGGATGTCTCTTCTATTTCGAATCGATCCTATTCGTGAAAGTGAAAATTGAGAAATTCCTTGCATGGCAATATTAATATGTTACTAAATTTCTTCATTTTTTTTCTAATAAATAAAAATTAGTAACATATTTTAAATTTGTTGTTGTCCCAAATATAAATGATCAAGAGGGAGTGAATTGATCACTTTTTCAATTAAATCAAATTTTCAAGTTCTTGCTTTGAACTCTTATGAAAAATTGTGGCTGAATACTTCTAGAGTGCTATCTAATCAGATCAATGTATGAAAATTTGATTATCTTAAGATTACAGAATATAAAATTAGCTAGCTTATTTTTAGCATGTGAAAAGTTATTGTTC
>CAOGCB011661402.1:0-11616 GCA_948266635.1 Cnidoscolus chayamansa | reverse complement strand
TGTTAGGTTCCTTGATCAGACTCTGCTCTATTCAGTTCCTCCTTGGTTCTGGAAAACAATAGTGAAGGGAAAAAAAATAGCAGATGGATAGAAAGATAAGAAAATAAGAAACTGAGCTGGTCAGAATAGGAAAATATGATGTATATTCATGAATCCCTTTCCAAATAAATTCTTTTTGGAGAGAGCCCCGCAGTACACTCTGCAACCTTTAGTATTTTTCTGCCTCCCCCAATCTATTCTCTCCCCCCCTTTTTCAGTCCTTCCATTCCCTAAAAACAGAAAAGAGAAAACGACAAAATTAGTTGCACATTTCTTAAGTGCCAATTTCTCCATCAGCTGGGACCCATGTGTTGTCCACATGTCGTCTTGTGACTGGTTGTTGGTTATATTTCTTTTTTCTCCTTGAATAAATCAGTAGGGGTTTATCATTTTGCTTCATTGAAAAATAAATAACTCATGTTACTAAATTATTCTGTGAACTAATTGATTTCTCTTTTTCAATGCTTATTAGATAGGAGGCGATATATGTAAGCTTTTATATAAATTACCATCTCACGGAAGAAACTTAGCTATTCTTTGGAATGAATAAAAAAGGAAAATAAATCGATCTTTTGGGATATAGGGAGGATTATTATTATTATTATTATTGCTATTGTTGTTATTATTACTATAGTACTGTCTTTTTATTTTCTAGTTGTCTGGCTGTAGTTTAGGACTTTGTGAGAACTGGAACAAAAAATTCTGGCCATGTGGACTGGTTACTTGTTGAAGTCTTAGTTCTATCTTTTTGTTGTTCTTTCATAGGTTGATTGCTTGGACCCTTTTTTTTTGCAGGGCCATATGGGTGAAATGTTTGCTTTTCATGCCACAATTATGGCTAACACTCTTAATACACCCATCATTGTCTTCACAAGAACAGGATCAATGGCTGTACTTTTAAGTCATTATCAGCCTTCATCGACAATATTTGCTTTCACGAATGAGTGAGTGTCCAAAATATGTAATTTCGTTTTAAAACTTGCTTATGAGCATGTGACTTTAAGAACAACTTAAAATATATTTAGTAGTGGAAGATTAGGCAATTAAATTTCCTCATGCAATTTTTTTGTAGTGTTGTGATTTTCCACATCATTGTGTTTAAGGCTTTAAATAAGTTGAGTCCCTTGGGAGCTGCTTGAGGCTTGCTAGTATGTTTAATGATCTTAGTTCAAGCTGTATTATTATGCTTGTTTAGTAAAGGCTTGCTGAGGTAACTTACAAAATAAGTTCATGAGTTGGCTGGATTATTGACCTATGAATCAGCTTGTTTTGTTGTAAGGGCAACTCTTTTGTATACACGCACAATCTTATCCATGAGCCTAAGCTCTTCAAAGAGCTTGGCTTGGCACGTGTACATGCCTACTTGTATTGTAGTGCTAATTTTGCATTATTGGCAAGGGAGTTCATTTTCATCCATGAAAAGGATAAATTCTTAGATGCCTAGCTTTTCTGGTTCTCAAAGGCCACACCAATGATATCCTCATTAGATATCATTATTTACTGCTTCTATATGCCATTAGAAATTACACATCCCCATGCAAACTTTCCTTCACCTTGCATAGTTAGTTTGCTAATATAGTCTACAGAATACTTTTCTGTGGCTGCATGATTGTTGCAGTTTCCGGTTATAGAAATCTTAACCATTCATTCTTAAATACCCCATTCTTATGCTTTTCAGAGAGAGGATTAAGCAGAGACTGTCACTTTATCGTGGTGTCATGCCAATATATATGCAGTTCTCAAGTGATGCAGAGGAGACCTTCACCCGAGCACTCACACTATTACTGGTTAGTAAATTTTATCCACCTTTTTTTTTACTTCTTGAATCAGTACTGCCTGAAACTAATATGTTCCTTTTTTTTTTTGAAACTTCCCATGCTATAGAACAAGGGTCTCTTGGTGGAAGGAGAGCACGTCACTCTGGTTCAGAGTGGAGCACAACCTATCTGGCGTCAAGAATCTACTCATCACATTCAAGTCCGGAAGGTCCAGAGCTGATTTTGCATCAGTAAAGCTTTTTATGAGACAGGTTACTTTGGGGTATCTGATATTTGTATAAAACTAATTAGTTATTGTTTAGTAAGCAGTACTCTTGTGATGTATTATTCCAAGTATGAATTTGAAAATTTCTGATAAGTTTGAAATCCACAAATACAAGTTATTTCTTAGAAATATTTTAATGGGGAATTATTCTAGTGATTACGAGTCAGATGTTACCATAAAATTTTGCAATTTCTATCGACTTAAATCCTTCTTCTTCCTATTGCCTTTTTGTACTAGACTTGCCAGTGCTCATAAATGTATTTGTCATTCAGTTTCGGCCTACAATTTTATTTATTTATGGACGTAAAAATATGAAGTCATGCCAGTACATCCAATATTGCTTTGACGATCCCTAATTTTTTTGTTTTTAGCGAGTGGCTGAATCAGCCTTTCACTTCAATGTAATCTTCCATACTATGATATTCATTATCCACCAGATGGCTGACCTCTAAAGAACAGAGACATTTATCGGTTCAGATTCAGAAAAGGACATGTTATATATGCAAAAAAGTCAAGTAGTGAGGGGACGGTATATTATCAAAATAAATACTACATGCTGGTCTTCAGTAGCCACTAATATTTTGTACTATTCTCTTGACTTTACCAGGGAAGCTTTTTCTCGAGACTTGAGAGTTGATACAGCAGCCTGAGCCATTGACTCTTCGAAGTGTTGCTTGCATATTCAGTGTGGTCAGGTGTGTCATCTTGATGTCTTATCTGAAGATTCAATGTCATTGATCATTCAAGTATGAGTTGAGTTGTGTGGAGTTAAAATTTTCACATTAAAAAAAAAAATACAAGTCGGATGAGCGAAGGATGTATTGAAAGCATCCACAGATCCATTTGGATTGGACAAAATTTTCATACTCGTTTGCAAAGCATTTTTCGTCTATTGGGATTTGAACTTGATGCGTATCTAGCATAGTTGAGGGATTCTTTTTAACAAGTAGAAACGATAAAATACAACAATGCGCAGGGGAGAGAGAGTTTACTAACATGCTTGATAGATGATTCTCCTGCTAGTCTCCGGTGAGCAGTTAGATAACAAAGTTATTGGGAGGAAAGGAGGCACTTGATCTATTATTGCTCAAAGAAAAGCTCTCATATACAGCAAGTTTCAGCATTCTACAAGGAGAGCTTACTCTATTTTACATGAAATCACTTACAAGCACAGCTCAAATCTGTGGCTTGTAAGAACCAACAAATTAGTGTGAGGTGATTTTAAACCAAAAGTTAATCCACCCCACTTTAAACCCATTTATATTCCACCTAACTCTAGAAACAGAATCAACAGGAGAATTAGGCATTGCAGGAACATGGGCCAATTGGGTTTTAAGAGTACAGCCTGCACTCCCATAGCACCCAACATTTTCCCCCTTTCAAACAGAAGCTCACTGCAAAATGCTCATCACTACACTGTGCCTCCCTCTTATTTATATAAGGTGGTACTTTAGGCATTAAGGTCTGTTTGATGTTTGCTAAACATCAGACTTTGAAGTTATCTTCCTCGTTGTCATCATTCTCCATGGATTTCCCTTCCAGCTTGATACACTTGTACCACCTAGCACACGCCATATACACAGCTAAGTCTACAGTTGTTAAAGCAGCTAACAGGAAGTAAAACCTGTCTAGGTGACCCTTGTTCAGATTCCCTGGGATCCATCCAGGCATGTGATCCACAGTTGAAATCTTCATAACCATTGTCACCAGCAAGCTGCTTACATAGTTTCCTAGTGATATAGATGTCATACAGAGCGCACTTCCAAAGCTCTTTAATCCATCTGGTGTTTGTGCATTGAAGAACTCCAGTTGGCCAACATACATGAAAACTTCTGATGCTCCAATAAGTGCATACTGAGGTACTTGCCAGAAGATGCTCAAGGTGCTTGAGCCTTGGCAATGTGTGCAGTCTCTTCTTGCATACTTCAGCCTGTAGCACTCCACAATCCCAGCTGAAACCATTGCCATTATAGCTATCACAAGACCAATACCCATTCTTTGTAGCTCAGTTAATCCTCTCGATTTTGAGTTTCTCATCCTGCTCACAAGTGGATCAAGAACTCGACGATAAAGGAAAATGAAAATTGCTACACTGACTATGTCAAAGCTAGACATGCTGGCTGGAGGGATTCTGAAGTTTGAGATGGTAGTTTTCATTGCAGCACCTTGTTCTACAAACAGAGAGGCCATCTGTGTGAAGACAACTGAGTAGATTATGGTGCAGAGCCAAATTGGGAGTAGTCTCAGTATGCATTTAACTTCTTCCACTTGTGTAATTGGGCAGAGCCGCCATGGGTTATGACAACCCTCCCTCTTCTCATCCATATCTCTTGATGAGATGAATGCTGCTCTATCCAAGAACCTGAAGTACATACAGACGAATATGAGTCGCCATTTTTATCGATTAAACAATAATAATCTTATGGATTCAATACTTACTTGAATCCATGAGTGTAGAGTATCTTCCTATTGCCGTTCCCAGAGCAGTCTTTTCCATCCACATCGTACAAGTGCTCTGCATTTACTGGCATCTCGACACTGCACTTCTTTGTTGCAGCGACTATGACTTGACAGAACCTGGACAGGGGATTACCAGAAGGTTTGAAGTGTCTGTATCTGGCTGTTCCTCCAAGAAACAACAGCAATGCTGCTAAGGCAGAGCCTGTCGACGCCCAGAATCCTAGTGCCCACTTCCCTTCATCCTCGAAGTAACCTAATATGGTGTTGGAGAAGAGTGAACCCAGATTCAAAGCTAGGTAGAAGTAGCTAAAAAATGCCACTTTTGAGTGCCCTTCTTTAGGGTCCTCTTCATCAAACTGATCAGCCCCAAACGTAGCAATGTTAGGTTGATATCCTCCATTTCCGAGAGCAATCAGATATATAGAGAGGTAAAAGAATCCAACTTCCATGCTTGAATGGGATCCACACGGGGTCAATTCATCGCCACATCCTTTTGGTTTGATCAGGAAAAGGTACGAAGATAGTGACAGTAACACCAGACCCTGTAAAAAGGTACGCAATTAGACCCTGAAAAATTCACTTGATTTTGGATCGAACCAGGTATCCTTAGGAAAACAAGAGGGTCAATGTTAAGTAACTTACAATGACAAAAATGACCTGGAAGATGGCACAGGTTTTGTATCTTCCCCAGTAGGAGTCACTGAGGAAAGCACCAACAAGAGAGAATATATAGACAGTTCCCGTCCATTTGCTAACGTTGTTAGCAGCATCAGCATTATTCTGTTGTAAAACTCTTGTCAGGAACAACACCAAGTTCACTCCTACGCCGAAGAATGCAAGGGTTGCTAGGCCTTGGTTCACTGTTTCATTCATACAACACCAAAATTTATGGTATATATTAGCTTCTTCCTTTAACTAACATCTTTATCTCCAACATTACAATTCTTATTTTCTGCTTCTTACATGCAGTTCCAGTTATGTAATAAACGTTTCATATGGATTACATGCCAAA
Source organism: Cnidoscolus chayamansa (assembly GCA_948266635.1). Taxonomy (NCBI): domain Eukaryota; kingdom Viridiplantae; phylum Streptophyta; class Magnoliopsida; order Malpighiales; family Euphorbiaceae; genus Cnidoscolus; species Cnidoscolus chayamansa. Next base: position 6,062 of record CAOGCB011661402.1, on the reverse strand, counting down.
GACAAGAAATTCCTCAACTTCAGAAGTAAATTTTCAAGTAAGAACCTGAAATTAGTTTCATATATTATACTAAATTTGAAACTTAGTCACACTTCTCATGTTTAATCGGTGAAGTGATGAATTTATAAGATAGAAATAATGCTTAACGCTTATCCCATGACCTGAAATTTTTCTACTTCATGTTGGGAATTGTAATGCAAATATAGAAAAAGTAAAGCAAAAGAAATATGAGAAACATGCGATAAAGAGATTAATATTAATATAATTATCTAACATTGATGTATTTTGTGCATGTAGTTAGAAAATTTATGGGAGATGGAGGGGGTACGTGGCAGAAACCCAATTCTTGGAAAAAAACAGAAAAATTACGTGTCGGGTACGTATTACTCCCAATGCATGGTTTCTTAAACTTGTCTCTCTGTCTATTTTTGGTTGCTAAAAACCTAGCAAGCAACAATCCTTGGACACTTGTTTTAGCTTTTTTCACTCTTCACTCTTACGTATGTATTTTTGTATTTGTATTTGTATACATCCTCTTTTGTTCTCTTCTCTTCTCTTCTCCATAGCTTTATTGCCCATCGAGAAAAGACCCTCCTCTTATCACCTTAATGTATAACCGGTGACGCATATCCACAAAAAAGAAATATTATTATAAAATTTATAGTTATTATTTTAACATTTAATTAATTGACTGATTATGAAAATTTGTTGAACATCAATGAAGACAATTGCCCTCTCTACCTCCACTAAGTACTACATCTACTGTTATGTAAAACCCACTTTCTTCTCCTTCTTTTCCTCCTCTTTCCCAGAAAATATGGAAAATAAAAAGGAAAAAGAAAGTAGGGTTCTCACCCAAATCCCACCCTCCATATATAGTGGCGTGTGTGTATATATATACACATATAGTGCGATGGGACAAAAGCAATAAACGTTATGGATAAATGGCATTGATGAGTGATGACCCACAACATCATCCATGCTAGTAGGAGAGAGGTTTAATTTTCTCTTATGCTTAATAAAAAAAAGTGAAAAATATATACAAAATAATATCATATAAATAATATAAATAAATCAAGAAATTTGTTTGTTTATTTTTCTAAATTTAATTGTGTTTATCCTTTAATTACTTACAGAGGATGATAATTCCAGCAACCCACTGTCCAGATTTCTTCTTAATAGCAGGATGACCATGCCAATCAACTGTTCCATCAAGAGTGCACTGATCTTCTTCATTCTCTTTCAACTTACCCTGCATGTGCAATATAACATATATTAAATTAATATCCCACTTGCATGTTTTTTGTAACTTTGTTTTTGCTGTTCTTGTTTCTATAAAAGCAAGAAGAAAGAAAAATGAAGTTCTTGGGATATGACAAATCTGTTATAGTGTATGAAGTTGATTGATAGATAGCTAGAAAGCTATCAAAGAGAGAGAGAGGTTGCTCCACTCACCTCCTTACACATCTCCAAACAAGCCATTGATGAAGTTGGCCAAAGAAAGAGGTAGCTCTTTGGTTAAAATGTAGAGTCGAAGATGGAAGGAATAAGGGTTTGAGTTTGTGGTGTGTGATGAAAGAGAAGTGTTCTCAAGAAGAGGAAGTTTGAGTATGAAGAGAACAGAAAAGGCTTGTATAAATAGAGACTGAGTGGGACAGATGAACGGTTGAGATTTACAGGAAAAAGATGGGAGACCCACATGGCCAAATCTTCCATTTTGCCAAAAAAAGGAGAATTAATATGTATAAGATGCAATTGGACTATGCAAAGGAAGTGTCTTTTTTTCACTTAGAAAATCATTTTTCAATGGAAAAAATTTAGAAAACACTTAACACCAACATACCAAACTAAATAACATAGCCAACCTAATCTTAATATACCCAATTCTAAAATTTGTTATATTTACTTAATAAGATTTAGCTTATAGAAAGAAAAAAAAAATGCTTTCTGTTTGTGGGTTTGTGAAATTTGAAAAGGGAGGGTCCCATGTACTGAGAATCTACAATGTCTGTGATTTGGGTTAAGTGATTTGGACAGATTGCAGATGGGAAGTAACATTGTACAGTTTCTCAAAATTGGGATTGGACACTTTGGTTTCATGAACACCACTAGTCATTATGCTTATATACCATTCCTTTGATTCCATTTCTTACAAAATTTGGAGTGAACATAACTGTAATAAAGATTAGTAATATTGCATTAAAATAACAAAAAGAAGAAGAAGCAAGCTCTCTCTCTCTCTCTCTCTCTCTCTTTATTATCTTTAACTTGTTAATGCTTTTATCAATATCCCTTTTTGCTATTAATATCAATTATTAATTACCGTTAAAAATATAATTACAATATTTTATAAATAAATCGCTCATAATTATTAAACATCGATAATTAAATAGTTGGTAAATATTAATAAATTTTATTATTATTTTTTATGTTTTTATAATATAATATGTAAAAACCTCTAATAGTTTCTACAATTTTAAAGTTTATTCAAAATTAATTATAAATATTTATCAATTTTTTTCCTTTAAATTTCAATAAGTAGTTAGACTTCATTTAAAATTTCAATGATAATTTAGATGTCTTGTATTTTTTTAAAAAGTGATTCGATTTACGGGATTTTGATATTATATTTATGTGATTAATAAAATTGATATTCTAAAATTTCTTTTTAAAACATATTTATTTAAAACATATTTCTTTTCTACATAGAAGATCGAATGAAAAACTAGAAGTAGCCGATCGTATCTTGGCTTTAGTTAAGATCTTACGCATGCTGAACTAAACAATGTGACAATCAGTGGCGGATGCAGGACCGTAGCTCTGGTGGGGCACTACTGTATTGTAATCACAGAGCATCATTACTCTAATCTTTTTTCCGATCGCCGGGTGAACACGTACCAAGACTGACCCCCTGCGTCCGTTCCTTAACAGGCACTACTTCAAGGCTTTTCAAGTCGTCGGGAGCACATATCAGGGCTAGCCCCGCTTCCGCCACTGGTGACAATAACAATCATCACACACTTCTTCTTAATTACATCAACTATTTAATATTTTTGTCTTAACGCTATAGGGAGACTGATTTATCACAATTAACTACAATGAATTTTATCCCATCTTTACTTTATAAATACACTTCTTGTCTTCTGTTGGAGAAAGGAGAATGAGAATAAATCCACTTACCAAATTCCAAAATAGGTCCTCAGAATTCAATCCCACAACTCGAGCTAACCAAAAATCAAACCTATGTTCATTCAACCACTCAATCCATGGACATGGTAAATGAGATGAGATATATATGCATCTTGAAAACAAGTAAAAGCAGAAAATTTATGCAGAATATTCTATAAAAAAGACAATGACAGTCTCTAGGAATAAAGAAGAAATTAAGCCGGCAGGAAGCAGTCATAATTGAAGTTATGTTGTGGAATATATGAATTTGTTATCTTTGATTTTGCATCATACATTTTCTTTAGCTATCCTTCTCCATTATTATCTCAAGGATATGATTCTGTCTCTCTCTCTCTCTCTCTCTCTATCTATATATATATATATATGACGTTTAATTTCTTCCCGTAGTGGAGACATATAAATTGGCATATATCTATATGCTCTTATTGAATTTTCAATTATTTGCAAATAATACACTTCTTTAAAGCCTCAACTTGCCAAATCATTCTATTCTGCCTATGCATCTTTCTCCTTCTCCTTTCATAAATATATACTGCAACAAAATTGAAAAAATTATTATAAAATTTTACTATAAATTATTGGTAATTTAAATCATCGATAAATTTTGATAATTTATTTTATTAATTATTTTCTTTATAATTTTATCGTTTTTTTATGATATATATAATTTATTTTATCATAATATGCAAAACCCAATTTTCAAAAGTCACTTAATACTTATTCTACATTGATTCCAAGATCTACAAAGCTTCCAAATGGTAAGAATTTGTAGTGTATTATTATTATTATTATTATTTAGGATTTTCTTCCCAAACCTTAAGCATTTGTAAGTGTGTGGAAAACAAAACAAGATAATATGCTATTCTTTATTAACAACACATTATGGAGATAAGAATACCTTCCCCTTTTTTCAATCTATGGATGTGCTTTATTAGCTTTCTTTCTTTTTTTTTATTTCGTTTAAATCATTTATTAGAAAAAAAAATAATACGAGAATATATTCGTTAATTATGTCAAAATTTAGATATTAAAACTCTATAACGTATATAATTTTATATTTAAATAAATTTATTAGTTATTTTATAAAATTATTAAGATTTTGAGGTGCATCTTATTTAGATTTATTATATTCTATGTTTATGATGCAACATCACATGCCTTTAATCGAATTAAATAAAAAAATGAAAATTAATAAAAGTTTAAAAAAAAGATTAAAAATTAAAATAAAATTCTCAGGTATAATCTTTTTCTGTCTATCAAAGGAATATAACAAAAAAAAGAAGAATATTAATAGAATAAAAATGGGATTTTCTCCATATCTATATTTACTTCCCAATTTTAATTTTATTTATTTATTTAATATAATTTAATATATGTTTAATAAATAAATAAATAATTAAAAATTAAAATTGAAATAGAAAGAGGAGAATTTGAATAAACTTAAAGTAAGTGAAAAACAAAAGAATGGGATGGGAATTGCAATAAAAAGTTGATGAAACTTTGTAATCACAAAGTAATAATAATATATAAATATATATATATATATATATAGAGAGAGAGAGAGAGAGAGAGAGAGAGAGAGAGAGAGAGAAAGTTGATTAGTGTAGAGTGATTGAGAAACGCAATAGCTCTTATTTCTGAGCTTCAGGCTGACTTATCTCATCATGAATTATTCTTCAAATTCTACCTATTTTATTTTTATTTTTTTAAAATAATTTCTTTTTATAAATTATAAATTGATAAATTATATATAAAAATTAAATAATATATATATATATATATATATATATATATTCAATAATTTTATATATTATTAATGAATTAAAAAAATGAAAAATTAATTTAAATAATTTTATAAGATGGTGTGAGTGTTGGGAGTTAGAGGAGCAAAGTCAGATTTCCACTAAAATGTTATAATAATAAGAAAAATAAAAACATCAACATCATGACCGAAATTAATTTGATTCAACCCACCATTAAATTCAAGTGACTCCATGGGTGCCTTTTTTATTTTATTTTTTTTCAAATTTCAAATTATTATAATCCATAAAATATGTTATAATTAAATTCATAAATAAATTAAGATATTTTTTTTATTATTATCTCTAGATCAATTGAAACCACATTAGAAAGGGAAGCATAATGAACATATGGGTGTAATTCATGAATGATGCACATCTATGATGTATATAATGATGATAACATCCATTAACTTATAATTAATATGTTTTTGTTTACCCACTAACTAACAAAGGCTTTTTAATTGGTTAATCTTGCACCACATTTGTTATTAGGTGTTCATTGTCATCATTTTTTTTTAATACTGATTAATTTTACAAATAATCTCTAAAAAAATAAAATAATTATATATCGAGAATTGATCTTATATAAGAGCTATTTAGATAATGAATTTACAAAGTGAATCTATTTATCACTATGAGATTTGTTACTTTTTTACTTTGCTTCTTCTTAATAATAGCTATTTAAACAAATTAACATTATGTCTCGATTCGAGTGGGAAGAGCATTTCTCTTATATATGTCTATGGTATTTTTAATATAAGAATATTTTAATTGAATAATTTTAAAGTAATAATAAATTAAAAATTTAATAGTAAAGCCGAAATAATAAAAAATATTATTTTTATAGAAAATATCATTTATAAATATTTTAGTATAGATAAAGGATTAGATCATTAGTCTTTTTCTGCTCTTAAATTGATTGAAATAGGATGATAAATTTATTGCTTCGCCTTTTTACTAATAAATCATAATTCTTATAGAGAATAGTAGAATATATGAGATTATAATGACCGGTACATATACTTCGATTAAATTCTCAGTAATTAGAAATCTCACTTCATATGATGACTT
>CAOGCB011661051.1:0-10214 GCA_948266635.1 Cnidoscolus chayamansa | reverse complement strand
CTATTATTATGACTTCCCAGAAGTAGTATTTTCAAATTTATGTGCTTTGTTTATTGAACAGTTAAAATTTATGTGCGTTGTATGTGGAACAATCACTAGGTTTATGAATTGATTATCTATGAATAAATGTGTTGCAATACTAAATGCAATTGTTGACTTGTGTTTATGAATTGCTTATCTATGAACAATATTGAAATGCAATTGTTGACTTGTGTTTATGAATTGCTTATCTATGAACAAAAGCATTGTTGATTTACGACATTGTTGCTTCTTGTTGATTGACATGGATAACTGAGAAAATTAAACTTATGAACATCAATGATGATATGAAAACTGATCAAAATCACAAGTGTAAAGGATATGTGTTTTAGGGGGAGCTTAATAACCTGGCATAAACACGGGGAGTTTTATTTTTTTGCTTAATATGTAAATATCTATGATAATGCTGTAGATTTCTTGTTGGGAATATTAAGTTTTGTCATCATAAAAAATGGGGAGATTGTTGACTCCATAAGGAGAAAACCAAATTATGATGACAACAAAATTTAATATGATTGAGCTAACAAACATTCAAGCATTTCAGATCACAAAGCAAGACTCATTGAAAGAAGAAGAAAGAGTACATCAAGAAGAGCAAGGGAAGACAAAGTGAAGTTGAAGATTTTCGGTTTTCTCTCATAGACAAAATGTAAGAGAATTGACATATAAAAATGTCAATGAGACATCATATGCATAAAAATATTTTCAAAGTATGTTTTTAGAACTAAGAAAATCGATTTCAAAAGCTGCAAAAATTAGATATCTAATTTTAGCTCAAGAATTAAAATTAACTAACTAATTTTTAGAATTAGCCTTTTTACTCTTTGATAGCAAAATGAAATTAGCAAACTACTTTTCAAAATTAGCAAGTTGCTTGTAAAATTAGCAAACTACTTTCTACCTAAAAATAATTTTAGCATGCTAATTTCAGACTGAGTCTGACTAATTTTAGACTGTACAAACTCCAATGCTGCAACGGCTAGAAAACTAGCCATTGTTCATCTTTTTGAGCTGAGAGTTTCAGGCTTTAACTTCACCTATATAAGCAATCATTTACTTCACTCAACAACTAATGAAAGTAAGACATTCTTGAGTAATTTAAGAGCATTGATTTCACAAGCTTTCATTAATTTCTACTTGAGCTTCATTGGCAAATATTTTCTCTTCTTTATAGCTTGTTTTGTTGTAATTTGTTGTAAGAGAGTGATTCTTTCTAAATTTCTAATTCAACTTGAGGTTTGTCTAAGTGAGGGTAAGCACCTTGAAAAGATTAAGAAAGTTTGAGGGTACATCAAATTTGTAAAAGTTCATTAAACACCTGGAAAGCTTGGAGAGTGTAACTGATTTGTCTCTTACATAGTAAAAGAGATCAATAGTGGATTGAAAGTCTAAAGAGGAAGCTTGAGAAGAGTAGATGTAAGCTATATAGCCGAACCACTATAAATTGAAGTGTTTGAATTCTCTCTTCTCTAAACTTTTATCTTTAATTATCATTTTACTTGTATTGCCGTGATTTGCTGAGAATTACTGCTATTTAGATTACTATCCTTGAAAGTTCATTGATTTGCATGTTAAAATTAGCTAAACAGAACACCTAGCTAATTTCAGCATGAACAGTAACTTTTTTGCAATGCAAAATTTTAGCTAGCTAATTTTACATTATGCAATCTTAAGATAATTAACTTCTCATGCCTAGATCTGATTAGATAGCATACTAGAAGTATTCAGCCACAATTTTTCACAAGAGTTTAAAGTAAAAACTTGAAAAATTGATTAAAGTTAAAAAGTGACCAATTAACCCCCTCTTGGCCACTCATATTTGGGATAACATATATATAAAATTATCAAAATTATTGATTAAAAATACTTGATCAGCCTATAGAAGACGAAATAGCCTATAAAGTTTCATATTAATGCAGCGGTAATATCAAACTTTTTAATTAACTATATTATAAGTAAGGTTAAAATATGATAATTATTTTTAGAGTAAATTACTACAATGTCTCTATGATTTAATTTTATTTTTATTTTATCTTTGTATTTTTACAATTATATTAAAATATCTTCGAGTTTTAATTTTATCTATCAAAATGTCCTTCTGTCTAATTTTAATGATTTTTTCATTAATTATTAAGAAAAAAAACTAAATTACCCTTATTTAAAATGTAATTTAATCTTTATATAATCCTTTCTTATCTCTGACTACCTTTTGGAATATATTGATCCACAACAACATACTCAGTTAGAGGAGACGAGAGAAAGGAGAAGAGAAAGAGACTATGTTACACGAAATGAAACATAATCCATCATCTTCATAATCAACTGCAAGTGTAAGAGAGAGGCAGACCCTTTCTTTGCCACTATTATGCAATACCAGGAATCACAATCCAGTGATGCTGAAATCAACCTTGACTCATATCTTCTCAACCTCCCCTCCAAAATCACCACTATCCTCAAATTTCCATCATATTATATTATTACAAAGTTTTCACTTAATTTGCACTACATATTTACCAAAATTTGTATTGTCTCCTCTTCACTGTGCTGTCTCCTTTTTAAGTCAAAATATTAGCCCTTTGATTGACAAAATGCCATTAAGTTTTAATTTTATTTATTATATAAAGATAAAAATGATATTTTAAGTAAGAGTAGTTTAGTCATTTTCTTCATAGTTAATGAAAAAATTCATTAAAATTGGACGGAAAGACATTCTGATAAATAAAATTAAAAGTCGAGGATATTTTAATGTAATTATAAAAATACCAGACAAAATAAAAATAAAGTTAAACTATTGGGAAATGGTAGTAATTTATTCTTATTTTTATATTGAATGTAATTACCTTTTCTTATTTTATATAATTTGAAATTGAATTCAAATAAGTATATATTATAATAAAAATATTTTAATTTAATTTTAATATTATAATAAAATTAAAATAATATCTTTTCACATAATTAAAAATATTAAAATATTTTAATTCTTAAATAATATTAAATTTAATCTATTTTTATTTTAAATTTTATTTAATAAAATATTTTTACAACTTTTAACAAAAATTTAATTATAAAAAATTATTATATAATATACTTAAATTAATACTTCATAAATTATATAATCATTTTATTTTTAATAATAATAATAATAATAATAATTTATTAAAATTTAATAATTTTATATTAAATAATAATCAAACCAATTAAAATCAAATTGTAAATATACCTTACAAGTATTGGGATAGTGTCCTTAATACTTCCCTTACCCTCTTGTATGGTCTTTAAACAAATATAAAGTGAGAAATGGTCTCCTCCATTTTTTTTTTTCCACATCTTTGTGAATAATTCATGAATTTATAATGATTGTCATTTTCCACTCATTTAATTTAATGAATTAATTAAAATAAGAGTCATGTTTGGATGGCCCGCAAGAACCTTTTCAATAATATCCTAAGTATGATTACAATCTCTAAGTCTAAAATGATTAAGACTCTCGACTAAAGGATACACATCCTTATTTTTTTTCTATTCTTTAAGAGATTTCTTACCGTTTAAGATTTCTTATTAACTTAAGTATATTCGAGTGTCAAAATATAAGCATAATATAAAATGTAAATAAAGATTAAAATGATAATAATAAAAAAATGTAAATATATAATATACTTTTTGTTAGAAATAAGACAACAAATAAATTAATATTGAATATAAAATAATCACAATTAAGGAAAGTAGATTATAGCTTTAATGTAGCAACGACAATTACTAGCTATTGTATCTATATATTGAAATCTGTAACACAAAGAAAATTAAGTTTGAATAAAACAAATTCATTCTTCTCAATTTAATATGGTATCAGAGCTACTCAATTGATCCAAAGAATAATTTATTAGCATCATCATATACCAAAATACATGTTCTAAACCAGTCATGAGTGAAGAAATTTCCTCATCCACAGCACCGACACTGTTTGAAGCAGACACAATTCTGTCACAACAGATTGCCAAGTTATTGCAAACACAGAGTACACCACAATCAGTTATCGATAACAGTCATCCAATCAAAATAGACGTAAAACTAAACAATCAACATTATGCACTATGGGCCAGAATGATGGAGGTTGCAATTGGAGGCAAAGGACGTCTCAGCCACATCACTGGATATTAGAACCACCAAAAAAGACGGATGCAACCTATCCAGGATGGTGGCAGAAAGATCTACAGGTATTTTCCTGGATTACTTAGGCAATAGATTCCAGTCTAGTACAACAATTTATACGCTATCCCACTGCAAGGTCCTTGTGGAATGGCCTTGCCATCACATACCAAAGTGGAGAAGACAGTTTGCAAATTTTCAACCTAATGACAAAAGCCGACAAAATCCAACAAAGGCATTGCTCATTGGAAGATTACTATAGTTCTTGCCAGAACCTGTGGATGGAGATAGATCGGCGACGTCCCAACCCAATGGAGTCGTCGGCTGATATTCACACCTACAACCAAATTCAACAGGAACACAGACTGTTCAAGTTTTTGTCTGGACTAAGCGATGAGTTCGATGGGATTATTTGAGACATTACGAAATCGTCACCTCTTCCCTCAGTCGAAGCTGCCTATGCGACGGTGCGCCGGGAAGCTGCTAGGAAGAGCATTTTGAGCTCAACGACAACTTCTGCCAGACACACCCCATCATCGGGAATCGGGGTTGACCTAGGGGCGAAGGGATAGGGGCCAAACAGGTTCGAGCAAGGGAGATCCCTCCGGTTAGAGATAGCCTCCTCGTCATCCCGGCGCAAAACAGATCGCACCTGCGATCACTGTGGGACTAAGGGACATCTCCGACGAGAATGTTTTTGTCTCGTCGGCTTCACCGACTGGTGGGAACAAAAAGGAAAAACATTATCGCAGAAGATCCACCGTAAAGGAATAGCCGCCACAGCATATGGTGGTTAGGAAGTGATAACCACCTGTGAGGGTAGCTCGGAGGGAGAACCAGAAGGGTTCGCCGCGGTTGGACTCGGGAGAATCGGCACCGTGATCCCGATTGAGAGACACAGAACCCATCCTGTAGGCGCAGCGCGACGGAACCAGCAACGCCGCACGTCTACAACAGAAAGAAGCATTCGCGCGACAGGAGGGAACTGATGCTGCTCGACTACGACAGAGAGGAGAGGAGACTAGTGGCGCCGTGCGAGGTGAACGGGGGAGAAACCCTAGCCCAGGTATTGAGAAAAATGTCTTTATATGCACGAGAGGAGAACCTTAGTCAGCAGAGGGAATTACGAGAATGCCCTAAGTTGAAGCAAAAATTACAAAAATGCCCTCAAGTGACAAAATTACCAGAATACCCCTATATGACAAAATTACACACATGCCCCTGGAAAAAAATATTGAAAAATTGGCTAGATGGATTTTTGATTGTGGGGCAACAGATACGATGACGTATGATTACTTAGATATTATTAAATACACAGTGCCGAAAAAAATTACATTTAGACTGCAAGTGGGGAATTGACACGTGTGGAAGGAGCAGGAGTTGTATAATTAACCCCTACACTAAAATTATCAAACTGTCCATTTGTACCTTCCATGTCTTACAAATTACTTTCTATTAGCCATGTTACGAAGGAATTAAATTGCACTGTACTTATGTATCTCACGTTTTGTGTTCTACAGGATATTCGTATGAAGGAGATTATTAGGCATGACACTGAATGGAACGGACTGTACTATGTCGACTAGGTATTTGCAGAGGGATCGACAATGATGGCTCATGGATCTGTGGATTATCAGAGTTGGCTATGGCACAGACGATTGGGTCACCCTTCACACGGTTATCTCAAATCATTGTTCCCTAAATTTTCTAGCTCGAACTTACAATGCGATACATGTGTTTTTGCTAAGAGTCGTAGACAAACATTTGTGTCGAATAATACTCGTGTGGAAAATGTATTTTCTTTGATACACTCTGATGTATGGGGACCAACTCCTGTTTCTAGACCGAGCAGTTTTAAATATTTTATTTTATTTATTGATGATTACACTAGAATGACCTGAATTTATTTCTTGAAGCATAAATATGAAGTATTCTCTAAGTTTGTGTACTTTTACCATCTAGTCCATACCCAGTTCCAGAAAAAAATTCAAATCCTTAGGACAAATAATGGGGGGGGGGGGGAGTTTGTGAACAAATCTATGCAAGATTTTTATTCTGATAAAGGCCTTATTCACCAAACTACCTATCCTAACACACCTCAACAGAATGGGGTAGCTAAAAGAAAAAATCATTATCTTTTGGAAATCACTAGAGCCCTTATGCTTGAATCCCATGCACCACCCTCTATATGGCCTGAAGCAGCAGCCACTACCACTTAACTTACCAACCGACTTCCAACCAAAATCTTAAATTTTCGGACTCCTATCCAAGCCTTAGCTGATCATACCCAGGTCCCACCATCGTTGTCTCTCCCTCCTCGTATTTTTGGATGTTCTGTATTTGTTCATATCCCCAAAATAGACAGAACTAAACTAGACCCCTGTGCTGAAAAATGTGTATTTGGGGGATATGGGGTTTACCAAAAAGGATATCGATGCTATAACCCAAAAACCAAACACATTTATATCACCATGGACTGCGATTTTCTAGAAACAGAGTATTTCTACTCAAGCACACCAACCCAATCTGTGGTTCAGGGGGAGAGAGAACAAAGGAAAGAATCATTAATTTGGTTGATCAGGGATACAGTGTCACCGCAGATCAATAATCAGATACAAGCCCATGAAAATCAGTCATAAGCCAGTGGAGAACAATCTGAACCAGTAACTATAGTACAGTCCGAACCAGTCAATGCCACACCTTCTCAATCTCCATCTACTGATATCCCTGAGGTTAGTAGCTCAGTTTTTGGTAGTCCTACTATTGCTGCTAATCTTGAAAATGCAAAAAATGAAACAACAGGAGATGATCCATCACCACGATATATACTCCCACCAAAGAGTACACGAGGAGTACCTCCAAAGAGATATGTACCAGAACATGAACCTGGTTCAAGCAGATATCCTATAGCAAGCATGGTTAGAGGAAACTTGACAGAAGAGGTCAAGGCATTTGCAGTAGAAATATTTGCAAAAGATACTCCTAGAACAGTGGAAGAGGCAATGAAGGAACCAGAATGGCGTAAAGCAATGCAGACTAAGATGGATGCCCTTATTAAAAATGGTACATGGGAAAAATGTACTTTACCTATAGGGAAGAAAATAGTAGGGTGCAAATGGGTTTTCACAATCAAGAGAAAGTCAGATGGCATGATAGAGAGATATAAAGCTAGACTGGTGGCTAAAGGTTATACACATACCTATGGCATTGATTATTCTGAGACTTTCTCTCCGGATGCCAAGTTGGATACAATCAAAGTACTATTTTCTATTGCAGCAAACTTAGATTGGCCTCTCCATCAGTTTGATATTAAAAATGCCTTCCTTCAAGGTGATCTAGCAGAAGAAGTCTATATGGATGCTCCACCTGGTTTTTCTCACAAGTTTAAATCTTCCGAGGCTTGCAGACTAAAGAAAGCACTGTATAGGCTGAAACAATCTCTGAGAGCTTGGTTTGGACGGTTTACCATGGCGATGAAGAAGTATGGGTATCAACAAAGCAATTCTAATCACACATTATTCCTGAAAAGAAGGGAAGAAAAAATTACATGTCTAATCATCTATGTAGATGATATGATTATTACTGGAGATGATGAGGAAGAAATGTTGAGAGTTCGAGACAACCTATTTAAGGAATTTTAAATGAAGGATCTGGGAAATCTGAAGTACTTTCTGGGAATTGAAGTTTTCAGGTCCAGATAGGGAATTTATATATCTCAGAGGAAGTTCTTGACTTGTTAGCTGAAACAAGAATGATAGACTGTAAACCTGCTCTAACTCCTATTGTAGTGAATCATGGGTTAAAATTTGAAGAGGGAGCAGAACCAGCAGATAAGAAGAGGTATCAGCAGTTAGTTAAAAAATTAATTTATCTATCTCACATAAGACCTGATGTAGCATACGCAGTTGGCGTAATCAGTCAATTTATGAATAACCCATAGAAGAACCATATGGATGCAACACTACTGATATTGCGATACCTTAAGGGGTCACCGTGAAGAGGGATTCTATTCAAGAGAAATGGGCATCTTAGAATACAGGGGTATACAAACGCAGATTGGGTCGGGAGTCCCACTGACCGTAGATTTACGTCGGGGTACTTTAGAATGGTTGGGGGTAACTTAGTCACTTGGAAGAGCAAGAAATAAAAAGTTATATCCCTATCGAGTGTAGAGGCAGAATTTCGAGGAATAGCCCGTGGACTGGCTGAACTTTTATGGCTTAGAAAACTACTCACTGAATTGGGTTTTCCATCAAAGGAAGCACTTCCGTTAATGTGTGATAATAAAGCTGCAGTCAGTATATCAGAAAATTCAGTCCAACATGACTGAACGAAACATGTCGAAGTTGACAAACACTTTATTAAAGAGAAACTCGAAGGAGGAATCATTACACTTCCGTTTGTTCGATCAAATTGTCAGTTAGCTGATATTCTCACAAAGGATGTAACTGGGAATATGTTTTATGATGTATTGGACAAGTTGGGTGTCGAAAATCCAACAACTCAACTTGAGGGGGAGTGTTAGAAATAAGGTAACAAATAAATTAGTATTGAATACAATATAATCACAATTCAGAAAAGTAAATTATATCTTTAATGTAGCAACCACGATTACTAGCTGTTGTGTTTATATATTGAAATCTGTAACACAAAGAAAATTAGGTTTGAATAAAACAAATTCATTCTTCTCAATTTAACACTTATATCCCCAGAGTATGATAAAGAATATATGAACTTTTAAATTATTTTCTTTATTTTTTTCTCAAAATATAAAAAGGAAACATGCTCCTTCTACTCTTTTTCATATTCTCTCTCTACTATATCACAATAAAAAGGAAAGCACGAAGAAAAAGGAAGATTATTTGCAACATTCTTCCTGTATTTTTCCTTTTGTCGTTAACTAACCTTTCTTCCCAAGTTGCGAATTCTGTATTAAAAAAAGAAGAAAGAAATGGTATATATATATAATGAGTTTGATTAATTATTATATAAATTTAAAATATAAATTATATCACTTGAAAAAAATAAAAATAATTGATGCTTTAATTATTGATTATTTATTTATTGAATGTCATTACTATATTTTTACTTTTTTTTTTCTATAATGTCTATAATAAGAGAAATGGCAGATAATCTTCTCCAATCAAGACCTATCAATAGAAGGGAAGAATCACAACAAACCTTTGTTTCTGACAGCCGAGGTGGTTGGAATGTCCCTTGTGTGCTGGGTCAGCTGTATGTTCTTTGAAGGTGCTGTCAAAGCTGGAGATTGCTATATGATAATCGAGCCTACGTAGAGCTATATGCTAGGCATCTTCCTAGAGTCACACTTGCATATTACAATATTTTTAAATAAGTATAGAGTGAGAAATGGTCTATTTTGGTTGCTGTTCTTGGTCTTGGTATTCTTCTCCTTCATTTCTTTTCCACATCTCGTGAATAATTCATGAATTTGCACAATATAACACTGTTTCATGAATGATGAATATTTTCCTTTTAATTTAATTTAATGAATTAATCAAAATGGAAGACTCACTTATTCTCCTTGCCCTATAAATAGGTACGAAAGCTTTGAGTTCTCACAAAACAGCAAGCTCAAGCTCAAATTTCATCACAATCATGTCTGCTATAGCTTTTCCCATCTTCTCTTTCACTCTCGTTATCTTCATTTCTCTTCTTTCTTATGCAGCTTTAGCAAACTTGAATGATGAAAAATCATCCCCATTTGATTTCCTTAAGCACCTTCAAGGATGCCATAAAGGTGAAAAGCTCAAAGGCATCCATGACCTCAAAAGCTACCTCGAACGTTTTGGTTACTTGAACTACAAAAACCATTCTCATGCCAATGATGATGATTTTGACGAATTGTTAGAGTCTGCTCTTAAAAACTACCAACTCAACTACCATTTAAAGGTCACTGGATACTTAGATTCCCAAACGGTATCCAAGATGGTGTTGCCTCGATGTGGAGTACCAGACATTGTCAATGGCACCACTCGGATGAATTCTGGCAAGAAAAACTATCGCCA
>CAOGCB011660995.1:0-11142 GCA_948266635.1 Cnidoscolus chayamansa | reverse complement strand
GATATGCTACTGACCTTGTGATTGGTCGATGCACTGGAATGGCTGGGTGCTTGCCACATATTGTTTGTCTCCTAAATTAAGGGAAAGGAAAAAGAGAAAGCAACTTCCATCATTCTTCACCCAAGAACACAAAGGAAAAATGAATATGCGAAATGGAAGTTACTCCTTCACTGTTCTTCCTAAAAATTTACTTTTCTTTTGTTTTCTTCTATTCTCTAGGCAACAAACAGAAGTTGGACACATTTGGGTTCTAAGAAACTAACTCTGATAATCCTCTTCTGTTGACTGCACAAGGATAAGGTGGAGCTCCAATTATGTTCCGATTTATGTTGCTCAACGCCCTGCGGTTGTTTGCAGCTCCCGCCGTGAGCTTCGCCGCTCCGGCTGGTAAAACTCCTAAAACGGTTCCATCTTTTTGAAACAAAAATTCTTGTATTAGGAATTAACAGCTAAGTTGTCAAATTTCATGCCAGAAGGGCGATAGTGATTTTGCGATTTCGGGTTCCATTACCTAGAACATTTGGGGCTCCGGTCACAGCGGGATGGTTCTCGTCTGATCCAGGCATTATCGTCTATCAAAAATAGAACTTACGGTTATACAGATATGTCGAATTTATTAAGTTCAAATTGAAGGGAACGTGAGAGCCAGCCTCATTAAAGAACTACAATCAGAAAACATAACCCACATAATAAAAATAAAAAAACCCACCTTCGGATTAAAGAAAACTGTTAAGCTTCTCTATGGGGATCAATGAGAGAACTTGTAAGCGAGAGATTCCGTTTAAGCCCGTTTCACTGACGTTGAAATGCAAATCATAGAATCAGAAAAGCTCCAACCATATTCCCTCTCTCTACCACTGTCTACGCAAAAAAAAGAAAAAATGATAAAAAGACGATCTATATGAGTGAAATTGAGACGCGAACAGCGGATATATGTCTGCACATGCCCTGCCCAATTTTTAAAACTAACGGCTAGTAAATTATGACCGTCAGATCTATCAAACGAAAAGTCGCGCTCTCCTGTGTCTGTGTGGGCATAACGGTTACCTAGCTGAGCATGTGCTTTTTAAAATTATATTATACATGTAATTTTATATTTTTCATTGACCTTAAATTATAAATTTATATTTATCATTCTAAAAATAATTTCAAAATTATTAAATTAAATTTAAATAATAAACAAAGGCTTCTTTGAAGTATATTGGAACTTGAATCAACATTTAAATTGAATTTTTTTTCATAATTCTGTTTTGATAATAATAAATATAACAATTTATTAATTAATTTATATTCACTTTTTGTATGTATAAAATGTTTGATTCTATATTATAATAATAATATCACGAAATTATTAGTTAATTTTTTAATAGTAAAAACATAATTTTAAGATAAAAATAAAATAAATAAAAAATACTTATTAATTAAAATAATATGTTTACATATATTTATTAATTGGATTTGAAATTGCTGTTGTATAAATTATAGATATGAATTAATTGAAAAAATAGAAAAGGGGGCAAGTGACTACTTGTTTGGAGCTATGGAAAGCACGGAATTGCTTTAGATACTCGTTTTAAATGATATATATATACTTTTTTTTTTTAATTTTGAAATTTATCAAATTAAATCTTTCTAATTTTAACTAGAAATATGAATCCTACGTGATTCAGAGTATTTTGTAAATACAATTCAACTCTATACATATATATGACTTTTTTTTTTTAAAGATCATATGTTACTATTTTGTAATAAAACTCAATAAATAAAACTGGAAAGACGAAAAAATCAATGCGCTCTTCTTCGACCGTTGGAGCTGTTCTTTGTGGCCCATTGGACGAATGACATATGCATGATGTAAATTTAAGATTTTTGATATCCTACATATTATATTAAAACATGTGGATAGAAGGATGTCTGTTCGGAATTAACCAACTTTCAAAATGCTTTCTAATTTAAGAATCGAGAGCGTAAAAGCCCGCCAATGCCATCCAAGGAACACCAATATCACTCTTTATGAACATCAGGGTTAGGGTTTGGTTATCTTTCCTCACCATTCCTATTTTTCAATTTCTAATTTCTCTAAAACAGAATAGTCCCACTTCTCTATCTGATTTCAGATAGAACACCCCTCGAATCCCTACTTTCATATGGTGATGGACAGGAACAGGGGAGGAGGAAAGGAATTTGTCTCGAATAAATTAAGCCCACAAGATGAAAATGAGATTGTTCAAGAGATATTGAACCTCATTGAATCTGTTGCTCAGTTAGGAGATTATCGAAGAACACATAAGAAATATTGCTTTGGCCTAGTTAGGCATATGAAATTTCTACTGCCACTTTGGAGGAGATTAGGAATTATAATGAGCCAATTTCTGGAAAGGGTATTTATTGTTTGAGTAATTTGAAGAAGGTGTTTCGTTTGACGAAAGAGCTGCTAAAAGTTTGCAATGAAGGAAGCAAGATTAACCTAGTCAATGATTTTTAATTTTGCTTTTTCTATTTTCTTCCCTTTGTTTCAGAATACCAGGCGTTTATGATGAAATTTCGTATAGTCAATAAAAAATTATGCCAAGCTCTGGAGGACGTGCCTTTCGATGAGCTCAGTATTTCTGAAGAGATGAAAGAATAAGCATGTCGGTTCAAAATTTTTTTTTTTTAATTTTCTTTTCGAAGGTGGAAGTTCAAAATTTTTCTTTCAGTGAAGGTTTCTTGTTATTTAGCTTACAAATCTTTTTCAATAGGGTGCTTTCAGTCTCATTTCAATATCATATATGAGATTCCATTTATCATGTCATTGAATTTGGAAGCGTATTAGCTTTGATGGCTCGTCTTTAATTTCTCTTTTTAGTTTTTCTAACCTTTATAAACATGTAACAAGTTTTGATATATGAAAATGAATTAAGGTTTCCTTTTCTTGTTCTTTCTTCTTTTCTGAAATCCTATTAAAGGTTACTTGTATTGTATATTGGAGGGAAAAATGACTGTTACTAAGACTTGAAGATGCAAAGCTCCCACTTGAACTTATTGTTCAAGCAGTTTGATGACTTGTCTGTTGTCAAATCTTTGTCTTCTAGCATATAGATAGAAATCTAGCTTCCAGTCTTTAAGAAGAAGTGTCTACTATTGACGCTTGTCATCTGGTTCATTTTACTCCGCAAATTACTTCTTTGTCACTGTCATGAATGTGCTGTGACCTAAATTTGCTTTGTTGATCAGGTGGAACTCATGCTGGTGCAGGTTAAACGAGCAAATGGAAAAACAAATACTCAGGATATAGAACTTGAAATAGATATGATAGCACTGCTCTCAAAGAAGGATGGCCGGAGTGTTGATAGCGCTATAATAAAAAGGTTAGCAAAAAAGCTAGATTTGCATACTATTGAAGATCTGAATAATGAGAACATAGCCATCAGAAATCTTGTTAAAGAAAGACGAGACTTCAATGCAGATAAAAACCAGCAAATCATTGATCTTCAGAACAAATTCAAACAGATCATAGGAATGAAAGTAACTGATATTCTAGATAATCGGGTTATGCCTAAAAAGTTGGAGAAGTGCACATCTTTAGTCATTCCCCATAAATTCCTCTGTCCAATCATACTTGAAATAATGACAGATCCGGTTATTATTGCATCTGGACAGGTAATTACTCATTCCATAATTAATTGAACTAAGTTTGTGAAAAAAATAAGCAATTTATGAGAATATTTCAAGTAACAAAAATATAGAAGTTTCCAAATAGCCTCAGTTTCTTTTCTTAGAGCCACTTTAGAAGTTGGCTTGAAGCTCAACGTTGCCATTGTCTTTCCCTTTGAATTTCTCTAGCTGCCGCATTTGCTAAATCAGAGATTACACTTTCTTAAACATGGCAAGAGATCGTAATTTTATTATTCTGGAATTAATTTATGATTGTCTTCCCCTTGTTATTTACTTCAGACATATGAAAAGGAAAGCATAGAGAAGTGGTTTAATTCCAATAACCGAACCTGTCCAAAGACGAGACAAACTTTGGCTCACCTATTAGTCACACCAAATTATGCCCTTAAAAACCTAATATTGCAATGGTGTGAAGAGAACAAATTTCACCTCCCCAGGAAAGCAAATTTCTGCTCCCCAAGAAAGCAAATCGTGCATCCTCTGAGAGCTCCTCTGGCCATAGTGAGGAG
Organism: Cnidoscolus chayamansa; assembly: GCA_948266635.1. Lineage (NCBI taxonomy): Eukaryota > Viridiplantae > Streptophyta > Magnoliopsida > Malpighiales > Euphorbiaceae > Cnidoscolus > Cnidoscolus chayamansa. The sequence goes on along the minus strand of CAOGCB011660995.1, from coordinate 6,976 downwards.
ATATGCTCTTTGGTCAAGGATTTATCCTCTAGTCGTTTGGAAGTGCAGAGGAAGGCTGTAATGAAGATTCGAATGCTGTCCAAAGAGAATGCTGAGAACAGAATCTTGATTTGCCAGGAAAGGAGGAATACTGCCATTAGTTCAAATTCTGTCTTATCTTAATTCTAAAATTCAAGAGCATTCCGTGACAGCTTTGTTAAACTTATCAATTGAGGAGACTAACAAGAGACTCATAGCAAAAGAAGGAGGCATTCCGGCTATCATAGAAGTTTTGCAGCATGGAAGTAGAGAGGCCAGAGAGAATTCTACAGCAGGTCTGTTCAGCTTATCAATGCTTGAAGAGAACAAGATAACCGTAGGCCTATCCAATGGCATCCCACCATTAATAGACTTATTACGGTATGGGACAGTGGGAGGTAAAAGAGATGCTGCCACTGCACTTTTCAACTTATCTCTCAACCACTCAAATAAGGCAAGAGCAATTAATGCCGGTATTATTACACCCTTGCTCCAGTTGCTCAAGAACAAAAACTCGGGTATGGTTGACGAGGCCCTCTCCATCCTTTTACTACTTGTATCGCATCCCGAGGGACGGAGTAAGATTAGGAAGCTGTCATTCGTTGAAATCTTAGTAGAATTCATTAGAGAAGGCACCCTCAAGAACAAGGAATGTGCAACTTCAGTCCTTCTTGAGTTGGGGTCAAGCAACTCATCTTTCATACTTGCTGCACTTCAATTCGGTGTATATGAGCATTTAGCTGAGATCACAACGAGTGTAACCAATAGAGCCCAGAGAATGGCGAATGCACTTTTACAACTTATGATCAAGACTGAACAAATTTGAGATATAAATTCATTTTTTTACCTCTAATTTCTCTCACCACATCAAAATGAAGTTACAAAGATGTCCACTGATTGCATATCAAATATTTAATTGTGGTTCAGATACTAACTCTTGTCTTAATTTCTACGTTAGTTCTTTAGCCATTGATTCTATGCATTTATTTGTCGCAGAGGGACCAGGCATGGCATGTGGGTATTATTTACTCTAATTGATCTATCAATACTTCCCACGTTTTTTTCTGTATCTTTCTGTTAATATAGGCGTACTGTTGTCTATTATACGTTCATATCATGAAAGTTAAATCGGCCCAAAAAGAAACCACAAGCTAAAATTTGGAAGTCGTTTAAGTTCTTAAACAATCGGGGAAACACAAGTCACAAAATGATTATTTTTCTTTCTGCTAAGCCTCACGAAGTTAAAGTGAAAGAAAGATGGAATAGGTCATCCATTTCGTTCTACTCCAATCCAAAACTCTCATTGCTATTAGAGCTTGGCATGCGACGTGACAATTTCTTGCAACTTTTTATTATAACTGCGAAGGAGTGAAGGGAATGGGAACCAAGTTAAGGTCTGTCTTTCTGTTTTAATCAAACCTTCAAAAGATAAAAGGCCTGTCGAAATCTTCTGCATTTTGTCCATCAGGCAATCGGTCATAGTGATATAACGAGTGAGCAAGGAAAAGCTCAAGGTGAGTTGAATGCCAGTGCACATTCTCTTTCTTGTATCAGATGGGGTCAATTCACAGATAGGGCTCTGGTAATTAATTGAACTATCAAGGAATATTTCTGGGTAGAACTTATCAGCTTCAGTCCAGATATTCCGATCACCCAAATATCGATAAAGACGTTAGTTTTGGGATAATTGTCATATCCATTAATTTTGGACTCTTGAAGACTGCCTTGGAATTATGATTACTGTTGGATGTCATTCAAGTAATCTTGTTCATGCATTTCTGCTTCATCCCCGTTTCCTTGTTCAACGAACACTCGCCTCGACTCGCTTCTTGTTGGGGCCTTCTTATCAACTCTGCCAAAGCGCTCTGCAGCTTCTTCTTGGAAGTCTATGTCCTTGATAATTGTAGCGTACGTCCACAAGGACCAGACCCACCCGAACCTAAACGTCCTTATCCATCATTTGGAACTTAATTATATTTCAGCTGCTCCATGATTAACTAGTTTTGTAATTTGCCACAAAAATAAATAAGCAAATGTAGGAACCTACCTTGCTGCTATGTTAATATTACTGAACTTTTGTTAAAAAAAAAACAGTAAAATTATTTAAAAAAATGAACGACTTATATATATATATATTGGGAAAAAAAGAGGTATGGGTGATAATGAAAGTTGACAGCCATGAGCGCACTAGATCAAATCAGCATATAATATAATATAATATAATAATTAAGGACCAACCATAGCATGGGTAAAGGTGCCAGCCATTTATGAGGTTAATTTATGTTTTACATCGAGTCGCTAAGACATGGTTATATAAGGATGTCCCCACCCACCTATCCTTATGTATTTGAATAATTAGGATTAGCATCTGTGTCATAAAATTCAAAAATATCTTTCAATAATTAGGTGAACAATCCTATCTCAGATTGAATTATTTTCCTGCAACGAAGCACGTGTCCCACTCACTTTAGTGTCCAGTGGCTACTGGCTATGCCTATCCGTTTTGCCCATCATCTCTCTCTCTCATATAATGGTCTGCGACTGTTCATGGGCATTGATAATGTCCCCACTCCAACCACTGCTTTTGTCACCATTTTTATCTTTTTGCCCTAATGGGTGGGTCCCTTTTCTTTTCTTTTCTTTTAGCCTCACCAATTTCAATTTCTCTCCACCAATAACACGCTACATGGGCCCCATAATAATCAAGTGGCCCAATGTGAAGAGACGTCTCTAACTCTGCTGCAAATCGCTCACCCTAATTTTCTACTTAATTCAGATCAATTTATTTATCACTTTCATAAATTATATTTTAAGTTATAAGTCTTACAGTAATTATTGAAATTTAAATTTACACAAACTCTATACCGTTCCATTAAATTATATTTATGAATTTTAATTACGTGAGAATATCAAGAGATCTACCGAGAATGGGTTTAATGGACAAAAAATATCAATGTTACTTTCAAACCTTCTTTTTTTTTTTTTTTTTTAAAGGAAGTTTAGTTTGCAAACCAAGGCCACTTGTAAATATCGCGATAAGAAGAATAGAAAGTAGTGAAAATTGGCGATATTTTAATTCAAAGGATTTGAGATAAGATTGCAAGAAAATGGTAGTGTAAGAGTTGTATAAATATACCTCCAATTAGCCAAGCTTAACATATCACAGAATTCCCTTCACTTGCGTTGCTATGGATCCCAGCAAGGTAATATACTGCTTGTGCCTCTTTCTTACCAACTCTCCTTCTTTCAATAATTCACATTACATGCATCTCGTGATTATGTGTTTCTATTTTTAGAAATTCAAAATTCATTATTATGTATTTGGCCAAATGAACTGATCATGTTCTCTTTTATTTTTTGGTGGCCTGCAGTTCCTTCCATCAAGCGCAAATGACACCCCCTTCTGGACCACTGATGCTGGTGCTCCAGTATGGAACAACAATTCCTCCATGACTGTTGGAACCAGAGGTAATTTTTCGCAGTTGATTTGTTCTTTTGGAGATAGAATAAGAATCTTGTTAGGTGATTAACCTATGGCTTTCATCGGTTGGCAGGTCCAATCCTTCTGGAGGACTACCATATGATTGAGAAGCTTGCCAACTTTACCAGAGAGAGAATTCCAGAGCGTGTTGTCCATGCCAGGGGAATGAGTGCTAAGGGTTTCTTTGAAGTCACCCACGATGTCACTCACCTTACTTGTGCTGATTTCCTTCGAGCTCCTGGAGTTCAAACTCCTGTTATTGTCCGTTTCTCCACTGTCATCCATGAGCGTGGCAGCCCTGAAACACTCAGGGATCCTCGAGGTTTTGCGACTAAGTTTTACACCAGAGAGGTGAGCAAGCTTTTTGTCATCTTCTCGTCTGTAATAGTACTTCTGTTATTAATCTTCCTCTTTAAATGCTTGTTCACGTAACAGGGCAACTTTGATATTGTGGGAAATAACTTCCCCGTTTTCTTTATCCGTGATGGAATAAAATTCCCAGACGTGATACACGCTTTTAAGCCCAATCCCAAGTCTCACATCCAAGAATACTGGAGGATCTTTGACTTCTTATCACACCATCCTGAGAGCTTGAGCACCTTCGCCTGGTTCTTTGATGATGTTGGAATTCCCCAAGATTATAGACACATGGAAGGTTTTGGTGTTCACACCTTTACTTTCATCAATAAGACTGGAAAAACAACGTACGTGAAATTTCACTGGAAACCCACTTGCGGGGTCAAATGTTTGATGGATGATGAGGCAGCTAAGATTGGAGGTGCCAACCACAGCCATGCTACGCAGGATTTATATGATTCCATTGCAGCTGGAAACTATCCTGAGTGGAAACTCTTTATCCAGACGATGGATCCAGCTGATGAAGATAGATTCGACTTTGATCCACTTGATATGACTAAGATCTGGCCCGAGGATATTTTTCCTCTACAGCAAATTGGGCGTTTGGTGTTGAACAGGAACATCGATAACTGGTTTGCTGAGAATGAAATGCTCGCATTCGATCCGGGTCATGTGGTTCCTGGCATTCACTATTCAAACGACAAGTTATTCCAGCTCAGAACCTTTGCCTATGCTGACACTCAAAGACACCGTCTCGGACCCAACTACAAGATGCTCCCTGTTAACGCTCCCAAGTGTGCTTATCACAACAATCATTACGATGGTTTCATGAATTTCATGCACAGGGATGAGGAGGTATATATATATATATATTTACCTCTTCACTCTCAGACGTATGATACTCGTGTATATTATATACATTGCCAGTCTCAAATTAAGATATATTTTGTTTTGTTAGGTGGATTACTTCCCATCCAGGTATGATCCAGTTCGGCATGCTGAGAGAACCCCCATTCCTAATGCTATCTGCAGTGGAAGGCGTGAAAAGGTCATCTCTCATGAATTCATCTCTGTCAAGAAAAAACTAAATAAATAAAAGGCAATAAATTTACTTACTCGGCGATTATGAATGCAGTGCGTCATTGAAAAGGAGAACAATTTCAAGCAACCTGGAGAGAGATACCGATCCTGGGCACCTGATAGGTAAAACCTGTGGTTGTGCCATTGCAAGCTTCTTTAAGTGAAAGATTATTGTATACTTGTAATTAATCTTACAATTGATTTTCTTTTTGTAGACAAGAAAGATTCCTCTGCAGATTGGTTAACGCCTTATCAGACCCGCGTATCACCCATGAGATTCGGGGCATCTGGGTCTCATACTGGTCTCAGGTTAGAGACAACACTTTTCATGAATTAAACTCCGTTTCAATTAATTTGCATACAATGTTGTTCTGATGCTGAGTAAATTTGGTTGGGGGTGTGCAGTGTGACAGATCTCTGGGTCAAAAGCTTGCATCTCGTCTCAACGTGAGGGCAAATTTCTAAAGGGTGAAGATGAGGGTGTGGGTTCAGGAGAAAGCACAAAATCAATTGTCAATCTTCACTTCGCTATGATGTATAAGTAGTAAAAAAAAAAAAAAAAACAATAAATACGAGAGAAGCTGTGCTTGCTATGTAGTCATTCTTCTGGATTGATGATTTATTTTCCAGTTTCTGTATATTTCAGTTATGTTTCTAATCTTGTGTGTTGACATCCGTGGAAAATGTGTTCTCTTAGATACAAAAATCATATATGAAAATTTGCCTATTCAACAATTTCGCTCAACCTTCAAAAAACTTGGTGACAAACAACGCAATAGAACTTTATAAAAAGAAAAAAAGAAAAAGAAATGTTTGGTATTGGTTAATTTTGTGGATAAGTGATGGGTGTGCGCATTTCAAAATCCAATCCCTGAATATTTGAAAGAAATTAAGTGGTTCCCGATGATATTATTTAAATCAAATGCTTTTCAATTTAGACTAAGTGAGCTGATATTGATAATGATTGGCTTTTTTTTTTTTTTTGCAGGATCGCTTTTCAATTATGTCCTCTGCGTGATGAGCCCAGTGAGTTTTACTTTGATTTGCTCATTCTCTGTCATAACATAGTCACTAAAACTTTTCACCCACGAAAACATGGGCCAAATTCTACTTAAATTGGGGATGGCTGAAAATAGTCTGGCCCAAGTACTCCTATGTTGGAATTAAATACTAACCTTTAACATTTAATAAAATATTTATACCCATATCCAACAACACTGCTAAATACTTCCAAGGAAAAAACAATTTTAAATGAGAATTTGTACAAATTTCAATAATAAATTGGTATTTTTGTCACATAAAATAAATGCTGAAATACATTTTAAATTTTACCGGCAGGCAATGCAAGAAAAGGCACCACCATCTATAAATACTAAAAATGAAGAGGGTTCTCTTTCTAAATTATTTTATAATTTGTTGTTTTGGGTTCTCCGCTTCTCACCAAACAGCATCAAAATTTCCCAAATCTCTATTGCTATGGATCCCTACAAGGTACTCTTCTAACATCTCCTCTTCATTTTGTTGTTAATCTACGCTTTTTTGCCCAGGATCATCTATGTTTATAGGTCTTTTTTTTTTTTTTAAACTAGCTCTGGTTTGACTGTTTTCGATTTTCAGAGTTGCTTTTTGGTTGTTCTAGCAGTGCTTGAACAGATTTTGTCATTATTGTTGTTGTGCTACTGAAAATCTGATTATATTCTTCTTTTGATTCTGATGGTACAGAACCTTCCATCGAACGCTCATAATTCCTCCTTTTGGACTACGAATTCTGGTGCTCCAGTATGGAACAACAACTCGTCCTTGACTGTTGGAGCCAGAGGTATTCTACTGATTGTTTCTGTTCATTACACTTGTTACTTTTGTTGCCGTCATTCCATCTATTACAACTTGCCGAATTACTATTCTAGCTTTATCCCTTACGCTTAGTCTGGTTGTTGAATATAATGGCTTCTCTTATCTATTGCGCGAGTTCATATGGTAAATACCTAGACTTGGTCACCGGTAACCAGAAATGATATTTGCATCGTAATCTCTTAAAAA
>CAOGCB011657875.1:0-13724 GCA_948266635.1 Cnidoscolus chayamansa | reverse complement strand
AGATGTTATATTCCATCAAAGATAAATTTCGTTTTAATTTAAAAGATAGTTGAGTCAAAATATTATAGAAATATACTCTAAATCAATCTAATTCTTAAAATGTACCCTAACGTGGCTGCATTCATGATGTAAAGGAATTTTTGTGTACCTTATAAGTACACTCTTGATGAATTTAACGTATATGAGCCACGGAAGCGAGGTGCCTGCTATGAGAATTAGGTTTATTTTTCAGTTCACTCATAAAAACCAATATTATCAAAAGGTCACAATGAGCTTATCGTTAAAGCCTATATCAATACCTACATCTTTATATGTGATCCATAATTCTTTATTTCTCGCAACGGATTAAAGTTATCTAATATTAGAATGAGAGAGGAACTGTTGTAACATTTTAGTATTAAATAATATAATAAATAGAGTATCTATATATATATATGTGTGTGTGTGTTAAATAACTCAAACTTAAGTTATTTCTTAGACTTAATAGAGTTTATATATTGTAAAAATTCAAATCAACAGTGTTTCTTAATAGAGTTTTAATAGATTAGACTTTGCTTGACAATCTGTTCTACTATACTTTGTAATTCGATTAAATTATTATTATTATTTTTTATAAATTCTCTTATTTAGAATAAAATAATTTATTTATTTTATTTAAAATTTTTATTAGAGAGAAAATTTGAATTATAAATAATTTTAGGAAATATCATTTGAATTTTTCATGAAAATTGAATAATTTTAAATTAAAGGTTAATTGAACACATATAACCTTAAATTTTTAATTAATTTGATTCATTAATATTTTTATTTAATTGAATTTTTTTCTGTTTATATTTGTTTAGGTTTTATGATTTAGTGTTTTCTTTTTTTCTCAATTTGTAAAAATAAACATTTTAATTATTGATTAATTATAGAAAAATGTTTTTCCCCCTAAAGTGGTTGTCACTCACTATCAAATATATATGAAAACGTGTAGTCACCTAAACATTGTTTCCCATCTAATAAGTCACCTAAATAATATAATAAGTTAGTTTTGAAAGACATGGGTATAGCCATCCCAACTCTAAATTGTAATATAATCATGTGTGTTATTACTGTAATTGTACATAAATATATTTATATTAAATAATAAATTACTAAAATGTTACTATATTAATAAAATAAAAGTTTCTCATGGTTGATTTAATTTTATATTATTTTTATATATTTTCACTTTTTATTCGGATGCATCACATAAATTCTATAGTATAGAGTAGAGTATCACGAAATTTACCATATATATATATATATATCTAATATATAATAAATTAAAAAAAAACTTAATTAAAATTTATTTTGGTATTATAAAAATGTTTAAATCCATTTAATTTTATAAAATTTGATTTAATAAATTGTATAAAATATAATTCTAAAAGATTAATTTATATTTTAAAATTTTAATAATTAAAATAAAAAACTCAAATTTTATTTACTTAATATATAATATATAAAATATTAATATATTATAAAATAAATAAAATTTATTTACTTAATTATAATATAAATTTAAATAACAATATATTCCACATGAATATCAATATTATTTTTAAAATCTAAAATCATGACAAAATCATTTATAATTTTATATATTATAAAACTCATTTTGATTAGAGTAGTTAAATCGGATCGGGGACCGTAAAACTCCGACGCCGGACATTCCTATTTTCTGCCAAAAGCTCGCATTTTAAGCGGGGGGGTCATCACCGAAACAACCACACGTGTCCTCTCCGTCCCTTTCCACCATCCTCATCTCCCATTTCCTCCTCTTTTTCTCGCTCTCTTTTCCCGTCCAATGCACACAGACCTTCTCACTTTTTAGACACTGGCCACTGCTTCCACGGGTAAATCCCCGAAATAGGAGCCTAGAACTGCGTGCCTCTCAGTGCAGTTAGTTTCTCTCTCTCTCTCTCCTCAAATTCATCCCTTCATGTTCGTTTAACCACATGTTCCTGCTCTAAATTTATCGCTTTCTCACTTATACCACTTCTCGCCTTCTACCTGTGGAACGCCTTGCATTAACTTTTCTTCTTCCTAATTTGATTGATTGATCGATCGTTTTGGAGCTTTTGATTTGCGTTCTTGTGAATTTATAGGGTTTTGATTGATTGGTTGGTTGACTTTGGATTGGGTGAGAATTTTTTTGAGTTTGAGATTGATCTTCATTTGGTGTGTCCGATATGACTGCCGGCGGTGGTAATCATTTGATCTCAGTTCATCCTGATGAGCTCAAATTCGTTGGTATGTTCTCTTCCTTTGTCTCTCTTTCTTTTTCTTCATGTCTGTGTTGCTTAATGCATTCGAGATGTTGTGATTGATGATGCTTTACACAGATAGGTTTCAATTACCGAAAAATACGTGAATTAGAAAATCGCTGTGTGCTGTCGATAATGGTTATCACCAACCTGGTGCTTTTTCCAATGGAATTCATATGATGAGATTTAGCGTGGATTGTAGAGCGTTTGACCATGCCAATAACAAGGATTAATTATGCAAAAATGTAGAGTGTGATGGTAGTCGTAGTTATATTTGGGTTTTCTGACTGATAATGGAAGGGAAATTAGTTGGAAAAACGGAGGCGATTTCGATTCTCTCTTTTTTATTCATTGTTTTCACAGGTTTTTGCTTTTTTATATAATCCATGTACATGTAATATGTCCTTTTTCTTCCTCCTGGGGAAGCTCAGATGTAAGAACCAAGTCAGGTGTCAAGATTCTGTGTGGAGATTCTATCTCCCATAATTGTAAAGTTGGTTTCTTACCATGTTGATGAAACCTCTTCAATCTCTCACAAAGGAGCTACTGCTATTGGTTTCTTGTTTTTGCTTAATTATAATATGGTTTCGTGTGTTTTAAAGTGATCATCACCAGTGAGCTAGATTCGGAGACCTTACATTCTAGTAAAACCTATCAACGCAGTAGAGATACTTTGGTGCAAGGAGGTGGTGTGGAATTTCTTGCAGATTGAATTTGTGAAAGTACAATTTACATAAAGGAATTAGAAGCTAGCCTCAACCTCAATTTTTAATTTTTGGATACCGAAAGTTTATGAGGAGAAAATATTGGATTGATGGACTATAAAGACCATAAACCTGCCTTATTTTTCCCATATTAGAGAGCTTTTTGTCAAAATGAAAGAAAATAAAAAGTTAGTGAGACAGTCCAATGGGTTGTTTCTTAGAACTTGCGAGCTCAAATATTGCTTGTACAAAAAGTGTGAAGAACTGATGCAATACTTTTATCATTTAATCTGAATATGGATTTATAGTTAGTATTTTGAAAATCCAGCTGTTAAGAAAGGTATCATTTCATTATTTAGATGTAACAGTTTTTGAACATTCTTATTGACTTAAAAATGTGTTATTGGTGTAATCAGTTGAGTTGGATAAGCAAAGCTATTGTGATCTTAAAGTTGTGAACAATACAGAGCACCATGTTGCGTTTAAGGTATCATCTTCGTTTCTGTAACTTATTTTAGCAAGTATTTAAGCCATTAAAGGATTGATTATTATTGCACTTCCCTCTTTGCCAGGTTAAAACCACTTCGCCTAAGAAGTACTTTGTAAGGCCCAACACTGGTGTCGTACAGCCTTGGGACTCATGTATTATCAGAGGTTCTAAATTTTTTTGTTCTAATTGTATTTTCATAATTTTCATGTTCTTTTCATAATTTTTTGGATTCCTGTGGATGAAATGTATCAGTTAGTTTTATCCATTATGAGAACTTGCTTGCATACCTTGTTTTAGTTTGCTTGCATTTTGTATGTCATATTTATTACTTAAGCTGCACTTCAACTAATTGCTGTCTTCTGGATTTTCAGTTACTCTTCAAGCACAACGAGAATACCCCACAGATATGCAATGCAAAGATAAGTTTCTCTTGCAGAGTACAACAGTGCCTCCTCATACTGATGTTGATGAGCTTCCACCAGATACTGTAAGAATGTTAATTTGGGGAACAAAGTGTCTTTTTCTTTTAACTATGGTTCTTGTGTGAGTTTAATTTTATGCAATGTTTTTTCTAGTTTATTAAGGACAGTAGTGGAAAGACATTAGAGGAATGCAAGCTTAGAGTTGTATATATCAACCCATCAACTCAAGGAAACTCAGAAGAAGAGGCATCAAAGATCTCATCACAGAGTCCTGATTCTAACACTGTAAGCTTGTAGTATATGTATTTATTATTTAATTATTTGGCAGACTTACCTTTACTGAAACATTTGCAGCTTTATTCAAGCTTATATTGTATATCTGGCTTAGTTGCATGATCAGCGATAATGGAAAGGGTGCTTTTATCACCAGCGAGGAAGTATTTGAAGAAAATAATTAGCTGTAATAATATATCCCCTTACAAATAGATGTCAAATTGACATCTTATGATCGATAAAAGTCGATAACAAATAAGGGTTTATTTTTTAGCAGAATCTGGGAATTTGTCGTCTAGAATATGGATGTCCATGTTTGGAGATGGTGAGAAAATAAAAGCTACAATGATAAATTAACCATCATGTTTGTATGTAGGTGAACATTAGCACAACCAAAAAAGTGGTGCACAAATTTCTTAGCTGTGAGCAACATTTTTATTCATTATTTGTGTGTTTGATTTCTGTAAAGTTGCTCTGGATTTGAATTTGTCTACCTTGAGTGCTGATTTTTCTTTTAAATGTGTCTAACTGCACTACTGCAGGAAATTCTTAGTTTTATATGAAAGGATATCATCTCTGCATGCAATCATTATTTGTAGTAGTTCAAATAATAAAGTGCATTGTACAACTTGATTATTATTTACAGTCCTGCTCCTGCTAGTTAGTTTCCTGTACCGTGATGCATATCCTAGAATGTGTAAACAAGTGTGCTATCGTAAGTTGAAATTTCCTTTTACTTGTGAATCAGGAATTACAGCGCCTGAAGGATGAAAGGGATGCAGCTGTCCAACAAACTCAACAACTGCAGAAGGAACTGGTTAGTGCTTGTACCATAATTCAGCCTGTTTATTTATTTGGGTTTTTTTTTTTAATACAATTGTTGGTTCATCCGTTTTCCTTATACAATTGCAAACTGTATATTGTTAGCCGCTGTCATTTCTGGAGTGAGCCTTATTTTTTTCAAATAACCACTGGAAAGTCTATTCAAATTTGGCTTTTTTTTTTTTTTATCCCCCCACTCTCCCTTTTGTCTGTAAGGACAAATTAATTTGAAATAATTCAACATGATTTTGAGGCACACTCTTGTATCTCATAACAAACTTCCAATTGGATATTTTGAATGGGTTCCCCTCGTCTGGACATGAATTGAGATTGATAAGGGGCTTGGTTTTTCAAGTGCTAATAATCTGATTTCAAGGTCTAGTCGAATGATGGAAAAAAAGAGAGTTAGATGAAAACTAACTTTGAATATTATGTAGATGATATGGAATTTGGTAGAATGTCACACTTGAACCATCTATACAATTTGTCTCGTCTTACTTCTCCTTCCTGCAGGACATGATGAAGAGACGGGGGTATCGGAAAAGTTCTTCAGGGTTTTCCCTGACGTTTGCGTTTGTTGTGGGACTTATTGGAATTTTGGCTGGCTTCATCTTGAAACTCACATTTTCATCGCCATCTACAGAATGAATTGAACTGGAGGATCTGAGGCGATAAATTTTCTTCTGTTCCACTGTAGAAATCATGTTTGGATGAAAAGGGCCTCTACTCTTTCCTTCCTTCTGTACATTGATTGCTGCAACTTTTGGTTTGCAAAATATATTTTTGTTTCATTTATATGTCACTGTTAGCAGCGAATATTCTTTTTCATTTATTTGTTATCTTTAGTGTGAAATGAGTAAGTGGGCATTTTTGTTGCAATATCTAAAATGCAGTTTTGATGTTTATGCAAAAATATCCCATTGGTTAAGATTTCGACTTGACAACATTCGATATTTTAATTATTTTTTTATGGCAATATCATACAGCAGAAAACAAATCTGAAGCTGCATTGCCCAGCATTCAAGCATGTGTTATGTCTGAATTACTACTACATCTTTGGTTGTTTTGAGTTCAATTTTCATCTTCTATATTGGACTGTTATGACTCGACGATGGTGGGAATATTATGTGTTGAATGTTGAGGCTTGTTTGTTTATAAGCTTTTTTTTTGTTTGTTTTCTATGTGCTTCATTTAATAATATTTAACTTTTAGGTAAAGATAATTTTTCTTCTCTTAGGAGCAAAAGTAAAAGATTATAACCCAATGACTCTTGTAGCTCATGATTAAATAATACATATACAGGTTCGGAATACTGTAGAAGAGCCTTTCAAAATTATGCCTACAGAAAAAAAAAATCAAATCAAATTATAATGATATAAGTTTAATAGATTTTTTTTTTATTTGTTACAATTTTAGTTTTTTTGTTATTATATTCTCTACTAATTTCCCTTCAAATTTGAAAATAATTTTTATACCAAATTTAATATTTAAAACCAATTTCCTACATTAATTATGAAAATATATTAGATATTACAGTAAACAAATCTTTTTTTTTTTTTCACAAAAAATAGTTTTATTTAACTTATAAGGTATCAACAGAATTAAGTTTCTATTTGTAATATAATAATTAAAATTTGTCATTTAAATTTTAATTAATTAAAATATATGTACATATACTAGATAATGTTTTCATATAAGGCAAGAGAAGATTGGTTAGATGTTAGCCCTTGCATTTTGGAATCAGGTTTTAAACTTTCTTATATGTCTTACGTCTTAATGCTGAGGTATTAGATTTTCTCATTTAATATTTTAAGAGTTTAAATTAATGTATTAAAGTGAATCTTTTGATCTAATGGTAGTACTGTAAAGTTAAATTAAATATATAATTTATATAAAAAGGAAGCTTGGTCGGTAAAAATATAATTTATAATTTTTTTAGTAATTATAATTATTTAATTTGTTAATAATAATAAAAGAAGTCGAGGTTTTTGAGAGAGGGAGAAGGGGAAAATTGGCGGGAAACTCCCTTGTGCTAAATCTCAAATCCTCAAATCTGCTAATACGCGCCTCTCTCTCTCTCTCTCCACAATTTTGCAAATATTCCATTTCCATCTCAACCCCTAACCTAATCTAATCCAACTTCCCTTTCCCTTCCCCTTCCCACTCTCTCTCCGATTACCGTTCTAAGTCGCTATGCAAACTCACCTTCCCCACTCCCAACTCGTTCCTTTCGACTCACTCTCCACCACATCCACCGATTCCGATTCCCAAAAAGCATGGCACCTCCTATCCCTCCTCCTCTCACTCGGCCGCCCAACTTCACCTCTCTATCTCGCTTCCCGCTGCACTCTCTTCCCTGCTACTCCCGATCTTATCCTCTCTCTTTGCTCCATTCCTAACTCCCCCATCTCTTTAACTACTAGCAGCAGCGGCGGCGCCATTCATGTTACTTTATCTCTTCTTGGCCTTTTCGCTTTTCAACGATTTGTCTCTACTGTCAACTTCATTGACGCGTTTATCGCTCCCCTCGGGACCCAAGTCCGTCGGACTGGAATGCTAAAGGATGTCGTAAGGGTGTACTTCAGGAAGCGGAAGCGAATCGGATTTGATTCTGCACCAGGTAAAAAAGGGTTCCCCCCACTTAATTTTCGCTTTCAGATTTTATTTTAATTTTGGAGTTTGTGTTGCAGTGCATCAGAATTGCGGATCAGTTTCTCTTCCTTCAAAAAGAATTCGAAATGCCAAGGTATCTTCTCATTCAGCAATTCACTTGCATATCAAGTTCTTCCTGTCCACAGTTTCAGCTTAATTAAACATCAATTTTGGTTTGTTCTACAATGCATGATAGGTGATTGTTCACTTTTAAATGGCTTAGAATTGCCCTTTTCACATTGTCCTTGTCGTTGTAGAGATTAGAGTGTAAGTTTGTTGCTTCTTATAATTGTAAAAAAATTTCAGGAGAGAATTTCTCACTGATATTTAGTAGAATAGCCTCACTAGCTGGTTATCTGGTTCCAGTAAAGAGATTAAAGATGTGCAAATCATATTCTTTAAGTGAACCGTAAATGGGGTCATTTGTGCAGGTGCAATTCCCGATAACACAAGGTATAAGCAGGAGCACTAATGCTGGACCTAGTTTCTCATCTATTAAAATAAACAACATGATTCTGCCATCTGTTTTATTCGGCAAAACCTTGGGTAATACTATAATCTATAACCCAAGAAATGCTGAGCAAGTTGAAGATGAAACCAATACGAGTATTATGGAAAAAGAGCGCAAAAGAATCATTTTGCCTGATCTGAATGAAGAATCTGATCTTCTGAGAACCATGTTGTGTAATCAAGCTGTGTGCCTAGAAAATGAGGTAGATGATGTAGATTTAAAAAGTAGAGCATATATTGATGCTACTTTTTGGAGGGAAGATTTGAAACAGTTTACTATATTACCAGCAGTATGTGCAAGTGCTAATGCTGCTAGAATTGCTGCAAATGATTGTCCTATTGAAATAGTGCGAACTGAAGGGAAGGGCGAGGAAATGTTACTTGATTCTGATAAACTGAAAGGAGAAGCAGCAAACTCTTTCATTGCAAATGACACCGCTCTTTTGTGTATGCCAAAAGAAAGTGACAACAAATGGATGAATAAACTGCCACATTTGGACAAAGAGGTGGTAACTACTCATGCAAAGAACCAGGATATATTTCCAATGGCTGAGCTCTCTGCAGTTCAGAGGCAATTATTGAGACCCTCTGCCAAGATGAAGCTCTCTTTCGAGGAAGCAATGACTCCATCAAGACATCAAGCAGTTGACCAATATTTGGAGGGGAGTAAGGCAGTACGCACTCCCAAAGGAAACCATCAGACTAAGAAAAATCCCATGGCAACTACTATAGCACAAAAATCGAAGCAGAAACGTGACAACATGCATATTAAAGATGGCAGGAAGGATAATGCTTCTTTTTCTCATATGGTAATCTTTATTGTTGCCATATTTGTGCTCATTTTTTAAAATTTTCACTTGCTTTGTGTCTATTCTAATTTCTAAATGATACTTAATCAATACTCGTTACTTGTGCTTCTATTAATTAGCTCCATTACCACTTAATAGGAATTAACGATGGCTGCTTTGTAGGATCAAGTGGAAACCAAGGGCCTGCCATGCTTTGAGTCTTATATTGTAGAAGAGGAAGAAGGTTCAGGTATGTAAACCTCTTTGGCATTTCTATCTCTTGCCACACTCCTCCCATCTAGTTAATTTGGATTAACTGACATTTAATCCTTAACTGGCAGGTGGTTATGGCACTGTTTACAAGGCTAGGAGGAAGAGTGATGGTACCACAGTTGCAATTAAATGTATGTTAGATCATTGGTTATATGTGATATCGTTACCTATTAATGTTTCTATAAAAATAAGAATATCAATCAGCTTTGCAGATTTGACTCCCTTTTTGTAAAATTACAATTTCTTTTTGCCCAGAAATTGTGCTCTTAATGATAATATAATTGTATATAGGATGAGCTCTTCCTACTGTTTATGATGAAGCTTGCAAATTACTTTTGTAATACTTCATCTTTTTTGCTTTGTAGGCCCTCATGCAAATGCTCACAAGCATCATGTTAGCAATGAACTAAGGATGCTGGAGCGCTTTGGGTAAGGCTTTGAGAAAGTTCAACACACTTCAAGAAATTATTATTGTATTTGAATTATAGCAAATTTTAATATTTAACATGCAAGTTAATTTAACTAATTCAGGGGTAAAAACTTCATCATAAAATATGAAGGCTGCATTAAGAGTGGAAATTCTGATTGCTTTGTTCTGGAGCATGTTGAACATGATAGGCCAGAGGTAATCATTGGCTCCTTCAATGGGTGGATAAATTTATTTTTCAATCAGGTGACACTAGTTTTCTTTAATTTTAGCTGTTGAAGAAGGAGATAAATATTTTTCAGCTACAGTGGTATGGTTATTGCATGTTCAGAGCACTTGCTAGTCTTCATAAGCAGGTAAGCTGTGTTGACACATGTATCTTCTGCTGAGCATATTATTTACATAAATGAAGAATGCTGATTTTCCTTTTCTCTGAAACAGGGCATAGTCCACAGAGATGTCAAACCTGGCAACTTCCTTTTCTCTCGCAAGGCCAATAAAGGTTATCTTATTGATTTCAACCTTGCCATGGTTAGTTATATTCGTCTGAATACATTTCCAAACCCAATTAATTTTCCCTAATTGTTTCTTAGTTATCAGTAAAAGGTTTGTGATTGTTGTCTTGGTCTTTATTGTGCTTTTTACAGGATCTGCACCAAAAGTACAGAGCTACTAGTGAGTTCCTATTCTTATCTTAGCTTCTATGATAAAGTGTCAAGCATGACCTGAATATTTCTGTTTATATCTGATAACTAATTTCTGAAGTCAAAAAGAACCGTAAACATTTACATGTGATAGATTTGCTAGTAAGCAGCTGGCAGTGTCTGTTTTCCCCCTGACCTCAAAGGCATTTTTTTCACTTGGTCTCTTCATTTTCAAGCTTTCAGACTAGGGAAATTGCTGCTGGTTTATAAATATTCCACAGCAGATTTCTTGACCAATTCTGAAATCTCTTATGATGGAATACATGTGAGAAAATTCAGGCAACACCTTTCTATGCTTTTGCAGACAAATTAAAGACAGACAATGATGTATGCCTCAATCATGTTACACTTCCCAATGCTAAATCTATTCCTCCTACCAAAAATAAAAAGACTCCAAGTGCTAAATCTTTGGAGCCATTAAGCAAAGAGGCAACAAAAAGCTTCAAGGCAACTTTAGAACCGAAGTTCCAAAAAAAGAGAGTCATGGATAGAACGAAGGCCCAGAATGACTTGAATGGTTGGAATGTTATGAAAAGCCAAGGAGCTGATGGCTCTGGAATAACCTCAGTGAAAGATGGGACAAGTACTAGGACTCCTTCTATAGAAAGGCCTAGAGAGCCTTTACCGTGCCAAGGTAGGAAGGAGCTCATCAACTTATTGCAGGAAGCAATGCAGAGTCCAAATCGTGAAGGATCAAGTGTTCCAGCTTCAATGAGAAAGAGGATAGCTGCACCTCCTCGAAAAGTTGATGAAAGGTTTATTTACCTTACTCCAATGACTCTACATGCAACTGGAGTTGCTAGTCCTAGTACCTGCGTAATTAAGAGCAAAGGTTTGTTTCTCATATTAGGTCTTCAATGATTTAGTTTGTTGAAACTATTTTGTCCTGTTCATTTCATTTTTTTGTCACTAGAAGATGGGAAGCACAAGAAAGAAGGTCCATGTGTTGGAACCAAAGGTTTCCGTGCTCCAGAGGTAAGAATAGGTAGTCAACATAGAACTGTTGACTGCATTAGTTTAGTTTAATAATTACTACAAATGAACTTTTTCAAAGAGTATATAATTAAGGACATTTTGGAGTTTATTGTTGTCCATTGTCAAAAAATTTATATAATGAAATATACTTTAAAACCACAGCCTCAATTTGTTTTTCCAAAAAATAAATTTTCAAATCAGACTGGAAAAATGTAAAAACAGAAAACAGAGTTGATCCCAAACTTGTGACTATTATCAGTATAATTATAACAAATATGAATTCATGCATTTTATACTCTGGGGGAATATAAACAGTTAATAGATTTTTGTATTAGTTTATTCATGCATCTATTTTATGGTTTTAAAAGATATTTTATAAATATTGGATAGAGATTCAACTCGGTTAAAAAACAATAAAGTTGATATAATGAACAATAGTAAAAATCTGAAGATAGCAACTTTAAATGAAACATCAGTGCATTTGGAGCATTCCTCTAAGCCAACTTCCTCTGTGACACACACACACAGAGAAGAGAGGTATCAAATACTTTTCTTGAATCTAATTCAGATTGCGTAAGCATACCTGTACTTGAGAAATGTTTTGGCTTCATGCAACCTAGTTGCATTCCTTATGCAAAAGGTGGACTGATAGATTATCTATGTTGATGTTCATAGCTGTTATGTCTGCATATGCTGAGCCAATGAGAGCAATGATGATTCGGCAATAATAATTATAGTGAACTTTAATTTTGCATGATTTTTGTGCCCTCTAGCACTTGGTTATGTTTGCACATGGGAAATGAAAAACCTTTCGAGGGTCTAATGAGAATCTTGTGCAACTTCTTGATTTTATTTTTCAAAAAATGGAACAAATGGATCTTCATGTTGAGTGTTTTGTCCAGGTCTTGTTCAGGTCTCCCCATCAAGGACCCAAGGTTGATATTTGGTCTGCTGGGGTCACCTTACTCTACCTAATGATTGGAAGGACACCCTTTTACGGTGAACCTGAACAGTAAGATTATTGTTTTCAATCCGCAAGCATTTGTGCCCATTCATATTTTATATCCACACTATATTTTGCCAACTGTATCGTTGCTGTTACCAGGAACATAAAAGACATAGCAAAGCTAAGGGGAAGTGAAGATCTGTGGGAAATTGCAAAGCTTCATGACCGGGAATCTTCATTCCCAGCGGTATATTTAAAGTTCATATTTGTAAGTTCCACAAGACTAAAATTGGAATTTGAGTTTAAAAGGGTCATTTTCCTGCAGGAACTGTATAGAATCGAGTCTTTTCCATGTATGAGTTTGTGGGAATGGTGCAAAACAAACACAAAAAGACGGGATTTCCTTGACATAATCCCAAGCTCATTTATTGATCTTGTGGACAAATGCCTGACAGTGAACCCAAGATTGAGGATCAGTGCAGAGGATGCATTAAAGCACGAGTTCTTTGCTCCATGCCATGAGAGTTTAAGAAAGCACAGGATGCTCAGACAAGGGCTCAGCTTGGAATCTGGAACTAGTCTTCCTTTACATGGACAACGGCACAAAGCAATGGAAAATGAATGCCTGTAAAGATTTCCTAACAGCAAGCTTGATTAGATATGGATTGATCCTCTCTTCTAAACTTGAACTGATTGTAGGTTAACCCACTTGTACCTATAATACGATTCTCTAGCTCTGATGCTGTATATGTTCTACAAATGTAAGCTGAGTTCTTTGTCATTTTTTCATCTCAAAGTAAAATTTCCCAGTATTGTATCTTTATTGCTGAAAAATATAGAAACAGGCGCTTTTCCTACAAGCAAAAGTGTACGTAAAAAAAAATCCTGCGATTCACAGTTGCCAATATGCTTAGTTTTTCTTTTTCCCTGATATAAACATTTGCCCTGCTGATTTTGAGCTGCAGATTTCTTGTTGCGTCTCTAATTTATTGTAGGTGGACTGATAATTCTGATTCACGCCGGCATCTATTGCGAACACAATCATAATTCAGAAGGAAGAAAGGAATAACAATCTAGTGGCTTCTTTTTCTTTGAATTCAGATAATATCATGACAAAAATTACAAGTTGGTTTTTTTATTTTTTAAATTATAGAAATTTAATTTATCAAGTTAAATTTTATTAATAAACTATCTTTAACCTATTATAATCAAATTTTCATTTACCAGCTCACCTCAAAAAAAAAAAAAAAAAAAAAAGATGAAATAAATGGCCTCTCCTAAGTATCCTTGTCACAAGAGTTGCTAAACATTTTCTGAGCCAAACCCAAACTTTTGTTACATATTTCATTGAATTTAAGATTCATAAGGGAGGAATTGCAAATTGCGGAATGGAAATCGAAAGGGAGATATATCATGATCAATTCTGAAATTTTGAGTTGGTATAAAA
>CAOGCB011657625.1:0-24534 GCA_948266635.1 Cnidoscolus chayamansa | reverse complement strand
GAGATTGCCACCAGTGAGTGGAGTTCAGACGTGTGCTCTTCCGATCTATTAGTTAGTATAATTATAAGGATACTTTTTTTAATTAACTAGGATAATTATAATGATATTTTCTTTAAATATTCCAAGTTAGTTACTATAATTATATAACATCTATCATTAATTAGTTAGCATATTTATAAAATACTTTCTCTAATTAATTAGAATAATTATAATGATATTTTCCTTAAATAGTACCTAAAATTTTGCCTAACTAGTGCTTAAAATCCAGTTGTTTAACTAGCTACTTTAAAAGGAAAGTTTGATTAGTGTTTAGTGCTCAACAACAACAAAAACAACAACAAAAACAACAACAACAAGCCTTAGTCCCAAACCAGTTAGGATCGGCTGTATGGATCCTCTAACAAAATAAGCTCACAAGCAATATCAATTATCACACGCCTTAAACTCCTTCCATTACGCCTAATTTACAAGAGGTGGTGCCTTTTGCAAGTGGCCTCGCCTCGCCTGGTGCATTTTGGCGCGTTTAATAACATTGTTTTGAACCAAAGAACAAGTGGTGAGATTGGAATTGTGTTTTTTTGGGGTTAATTGGTGGAAAAAGGTTTGGTTAAGGGTCGACCAGTTCGGTTCGACTGGTTTTGATTGAACAACTGGTTTGGTCGAGTCAAGTTGGCTGTTTGGTTTGGATAGGGGGGTTACTGGATCAAATTAGGTCAGCGGGTCGCGCGATCGGGTTACTGGGTCATGTTTGGTGGTGGCGCAGTGACAAGTTTGTTTTTTTTTTCAGGGGCATTTTTGGGTTAGGAAAATGTAACCCTAACCCTTCCTCTTTACCCATAAAGGCTGACTCCTCCAGATTAGGTGCTCCAGTCACTACTCCTCCAAACTTCGACAGTATCTCACATGATGTCGTCGCTCCTTGAGCGGTTTCGCCGCCAGGTAGAACCTACGGGTCTGCGACCCTGGTGGAGCTAGCAGTTGCTCGGGTGGCACTGATGATAGATCGGTTGCCTCTTGACTTCCGCCGCTCTTGATACTCTCCCCACCAGTTGGGGTATCCCACTATTTTGAAACACTGATTTTTGATATGTTTGGATCCCCCATAGTGGGAGCATTTTATTGCCTTTCCGTCTTGGGATGATGAAGTCGTCAGTTTATCGACGACGCCTGACCGGATTTGGAGCCCGGTTCCTACTCCTTTGCCACCCCCACAAATTTCATTCTGTGACAAATGGGTTTGGAGGCGCATGGCTTCCTATCGGAGCTTAGAATAGACTTCTTCAAGTGTAGGCAGTGGGTCGTGTCAGAGGATATCTCGGCAGAGTGGATCGAATTCATCTCCAACGCTGCCGAGAAGTTTGTAAATCCGGCTCTCTTGAACAAGCCGGGTGTAGATCGCCCCATCTTCCTCATGAATCATGGGGTTTGGTCTTCGTTGGTCCACCTCGCTCCAAATGGTCGTTAGTTTTGCATAGTAATCCTCTAGTGAATCGTTTCCCTGCTTGAGTAGGTCGGCCTTCATTTGTAGTTCGTAGATTTGATGGCTGTTTCCACCACCGTTGAATGTCACAGCAATTGTGTCCCACAAAGCTTTGGCTGTTTGATATTGAATAAAATTAGGAACCAGAGATGGTTCCAGTGTTTATATAATCCATCCTATGACTGTATTGTCGGTGGCTTCCCATGCCAGGAAAAAGTCCAACGATCGGTCTGGCATTGGTGGATTTCCAGTGATAAATTGTCTCTTGCCGCGTCCCAATATGAACATCCTCATCAACTTAGACCATAGCAAATAATTCTTGCTATTCAACTTTAGGCTGAAGTTGGGTTGTGTTGTATTAAGGGTTATTTTTTATTGAGGTTTGGAATGAAATTGTAGGATTTCCATTAACTGTTTTGATAATTTGGCTGTTGTTGTTAGAGCTGGTTGCCATGAAAGTCGGGAAAGATTTCTAAAGGTCGGGTAAGGTTTTTGGTAGATGATGAAGGCAGAAAATGGTCATAATTTGGATCGTACCGCTCTGATACCACGTAGAAAAAGTAGAAAAATCAATTGTATTTTTTAGTCATTTACATGATTTGTATATGTTTAAATAGGTATAATATAGTATCTACAAATCTATCAAATTAATTACAAATTATATACAAACCTATCAAATTAATTACAAAATATTATAATTTGTGATTCTGCCATAATCAGGGGCATTAATCAGGGCCCCTGATCATTCTTCAACAGAGAGGGTATTATTACCATTTCAGGATATTACCTATTACTCACATTATCAATATAATGCGAATGCTTTTCTATTTCTATTTGAATTTTTAATTGAGAAGCCATATATTTGTTGAGTGAAACATCATAACAGCGTAGACAACCTTTTTGACTCTGTTATTCCTGGATCCATTGATAGATGTAAATGAGGAATAACTGCGAGTAATTTCAAGAACCTGTATTATGCATTGGCAGTTTAGCATCAAGCACTCCTATTTTATCAAGTGTTTTTTTTTTTTATTTTTTTATTTTGTCTTTATATTTTAACTGATGGCTGACTATTTTCTTATTTCTGTTGTCAAAATATTTCTGATTAATTGTTTCCCTGCCATTATGTGCATTGTTTTACGAAATCAGTAACCTCTGCATGTCTGAAAACGATTATAATAATTGAAAGTTACTAAGACATTATAAATTGAATAATTGATTCTAGAAATTCAGGGTTCTACAAAAAGGGGTTTAGGTTAAAAAAAAAAAAGAGAGTAGAATTTCAATATTGTTGAATGTACTCCGTAATGTTGGATTAAGGAGAAAAAAGAAAAGAACTAAAATGACAGTAGTTTGTGCAGCTCACTGATCAATTGACACTTGTAAGACTAAAACAGGCAGCAGCACTCTTCAATTCATTCTCAGCAACATGCTCAATGGATTGTGTTGTGTCCTTCAATGATTCTTCCGAGCTGAAAGTTTTAAACCAAACCATCAGGAAATTAAACTATACAAGTTATAACATTATTTGATCATTGTATCTGCCTTTAACTTCATGCTAATAACCATATCCAAAGCTTACACAGGTCTAACTATTGAATTCAAGAACAGCCATATTTTCTTGTCAAATAATCAATTATCTATATGAAGATAGTTTAGGGAAGAAATTAATGAATGTTACCTTGAATCATAAGCCTCTTTGGAATCAATGTAGGACTGTCTGTCGTCTATAGTATCAAAAAATGGATGGATTTCATCGTAATCTTCAACTTCTTGTTGAATAGCGAATGCTTGTGAGGTAACCAACTGAGACTGAATTGGCATAGGATTGGTGTTATTATCATTATTATTGCTAGTAGCATAGGGATGTTGAACCCACAAAGAATTGCCTAAATGATCCTTGGAATCTAAGTAACACGAACTATAACCAGCA
Source organism: Cnidoscolus chayamansa (assembly GCA_948266635.1). Lineage (NCBI taxonomy): Eukaryota > Viridiplantae > Streptophyta > Magnoliopsida > Malpighiales > Euphorbiaceae > Cnidoscolus > Cnidoscolus chayamansa. The sequence continues at coordinate 21,121 of CAOGCB011657625.1, read as the reverse complement.
TTGCTGCTATTAGAGCAAGAGTGCTGCTGTGAAACAGGCAAGGCAGTCACAGCATTGTAAGGCTGAGGGGTAGAGTGAGCGAAGAGGGGAAGGGCATTATTAGGAGTAGCCATTCCTAATTCTAATTGTGAAGGGACATCATCAGTTAAAGAAGAAATCTGATGTTCCCTGTATATCTCAAGCTGTGAATGAACGGCGTGGAGCTCTTCTTCAGCCTGTCTAATCTGGTAATGAAGCTGACAAATGATGCCCCAGCAACCATGAACAGGAAACCTATCCCGAATATTTGATTGATAGATAATAGAACGCATTGCTTCTGCCTTTTGAGGGGCATCAAGATTTTTTAGTATCTTAAGAATGTTGCTTACACCAAACAATTTATGGGCATTCTGAAACATCTTTGGTTGGTCAGGAAGGAAGTAAGGTGCTAAAGGACACTCGTCAGAGCACTTTCTCCGTCGGTATTTGCACGCAGCACAGGCCTGGCTGGTGCCACCCTTGAGGGTCATATTTCCAGCAGCATCAAAATCTTGGGGAATAATGTGTGTTAAAATTCTACAAGAACAAACCAAGAAGAAGAAGATAATGATGGTGGAGGAGATGATATAGCAAGGAAAGAGACGGGGAAAAAATGGCAGAGAGAGAGAGGGAGGGTTGATGATTTTGTTGAAACAGAAATGGGTAAACATTTTTTTTATGCTGAATAGGTCTGATTATGAGCGGATTTACTGGATGTGAAGAGACTGATTAAAAGGGAAGATTGAATGTTGAAGAGAGAGAGCGAATTTGTAGGGGTTGTAGCTGTTTCTTTTTAAGGCTTATGGTCGTTAGGGACAAATGTCAATAGTCTGGCAGGATTCTATTTTCTGGTGCCATATTGGTCAAATCATTTGCTTTACACTTGTGTTTGTTACTTTAAACAGGGCTGGGCTTTCAAAGCTTTTGAGTTTCACAGCCGAATGAAACCTTGCTACGCGAATGAGAGAAAGTCTTATTCAATAATCACCTTGTTATTACAAGTGGGAAAGTATTTAGTTAACTCATGGATGTCCTGATATTCTCTCGTCTTTAATTATATACAACAAATATCAGACAAGGAAACCATTTTGTTCATGATTACAAGGAACCCATAGTGCATGTTTGAATTTTGTTTCAAAATTGATACTCTCTTTTCTTTGTTGAATGTACTTTAAAAAGGATAAAATTAATCTAGTATTCAAAAATAAAACATGTATTTTAATAATACATGATTAGATGAGCAGACTGTAAACATTATGAACAAGAGCACTCAGTTCTAGTTTCATTTCAATTTTATAAGAGTCTGGAAGTTTCTTAGTTTCGTTCCATATTATCTTAGTATATATAATGTTAGAGCTTCTGGTACTTCGATCTGCATTTAGATATGGTGCTAATAATGTTTCTAAGCTATATGTTTCTCCCATCAAATACTGAATGTAAGAGTCAACTCGACAGCAGTAGTATTTCCATCAAATGCACCGAGTATTGTATGAATTCATTCTACAGCAAAATTGAATATACTTTCCGTTAAAAAAAAAGTAGCAATTATATGAATATTTTCCAATGAACAATTTCTTAAAAAAATATGTAAGATTTGTTCTCTAGACTGAGCTACATCACAAATGCGGCTGTATGGACTCTATGGAGGATCGAGGTATATACAGCCTTACCACTGTTTTGAGTAGGGCTGTTTCCATAAGCTCCAATTAAAGAAAAAGAAGAAAAAACAAAGCCAGTTAGAGATGCAAATAAGTAAACAAGAAGAACGAGCAGCACCTTCTTACTATTAATTCCCCATCCTCATATAATATGATCAAATGCCACAACAATAAACCGAATGTATGTAGTTGAGAAACCAAGGTGCGTTGATGTGATCTATACAGAATCTTCTCTCAATGGGGAAAATTTTTCTGAAAAGTGGTCAACTCGCAAGAAAATTTCAATCGAATTTTTTTAACTAAATTCTCCACCTACAATTGCTATTAGTATATATGCTCCTGCAACAAAAATTTCATTATTTTCCACCTCAAGAAAAATGCATCGTAAGATGTTCCAATGCATTCACAGGCAGGTAACCAGGAACTTGCTGCTCTTTTTCTCAACCAAACCCCTTAGCAGACAGATCCATGAATGAAACGGAAAATTTCATGGCCAAATCCCGAATACCATGCCAAAGTTTTCAGATGCAAGAGCGCCAAAAATTTATACTCCTCTCTCTCATGTACTGATTTCTTAAAGCCAAAAGAAAATTCCCTCGATTCGTTATTCTTCCCTGAGAAGGCCATGTCTCCAACAAAACCTCCCGTCTATATGACAGCTTTCTATTTTCTATCACAACTCTCATTTTGTATCAAAACTTGCAAGTCCTTCAAAACAAAGCTTTATATTTCATCATATGAACCGTGTCAGGGCAAAGCCGCAATGCATAACCACAAACATCTCTCGTTAGACAGCAATCAAATGTGAAGCCATGCTGAACTCGGTGCTCTCTTGTGCAGAGAATAATTCGACAAATTCCAACCCAGCTAGTTTACAGCTTCAAAGAAAAGAACTTGAGGTTGCAAGTGCCCTCTTTCACACATGGAAAGAACATCCCCCCAGCTCCCAATTACCTAGAAACAAAAAGTCCGTTTAGCACCAAAGACCTGCATCCAATAAGAAGTCGTGATTTACAATAGAAGATGAATTTACCTTGACAGTTTTGTCATCATACATAATCCACTTTTCATGCTCCTGACTGTAGGCAAAGCAATAATAATGTTGGCCATAATAGCAAACCTAAAAGTAGCAGGAGTAATGCAAGTAACAAAGATAATTCAGCCAATCACATCCATTGATAATATATCAATAAGAAAATTCAGGTTAAACTCGATATAAGAGGAGTCCAGTGTCTGAATGTGAGAACAATTGCATACGTGTTGCTGCTTTTTATATACCTATCTCAACAGCAACCTTCCAACATTCCCCCACTCATCCAGTTGGCCCCCAACCAAACTGATAAGCTTTTTATCCATTAAAATAATATAACTGCTGATCATATAGTCATACTTACCACGGAAACCAAGCTATGCATGTTTTTTGGATCTAAACCACGGTACAGAATGCTGATATCTATCTCAGTACTAAGTGCTGCCAGCGTTGCAGCTATATCTGCAGCACTTTCACAAGTATTTTGCCATCCCAGAACTGTAGCCCAAACATATACATATTGAGCTTCAACAGGAAAGAATCACGGCAAAGGACAAAATAATTTTTTGCTGCCAAAAGAAAAATTACCTGCCGTAAAAACATGTGGTGGAGTTGACAGAATATGTTGGATATAGTTGAGCTTCCCACAACCACCAACCTCAGGATCACAAGCTAATTGATGATTCATCTCTACTAGATTTAATAGCTTGTCAAAAGAGTTTTCTGAACACATGATCTGAGTGGCAAGGAAAGTGAACAGTTCAGACAACCAGTAATTTTACTAACTAAAAATCCAGCAATAATTGAATATACGAAACCAACTCTCAGCAGCACAAACCTTCATTCTCCGGAGGGCACTAGCATTTATATTATGAAAGAAAGAAGTGTACTTCAAATGCCTTGACTCCAAACCACAGCTACAGCAATTCATTCGTTCAAAAATATCCATACCGAAAAGAGAATGAACTAAACAAGCATTCTTTATACAATCCCAAGATCCCATGACCTTGCTTTCCACTGAATCGGAATCAGAAACTCTTGAACCAGAAGTAAATGCTTGATGAAGGCAATCAAATACTACCACCAACACTTCAGATGCATCATTCATCTGAGCCTGTTTATGTGAATTCTTAAGTTATGAGCAAATGACAAAATCACAATGAAGCAAAACTTACAATACAAACAAAGTTCAAGAGAAATGCCTCCTGGAAGAAATTACTATCAGGATACAAGTTGCTCAGAGCTATCCTCAGAGGTGTAGGAGCAACAGCTTCTCTTCGCATATCTGTAGATGCATTGCTAAGAGCAGTGAAAATATCATACAATTCACATACAACACAGGGTTCCCCCACATGAACATGCTCTGATGTTGATCTTTGCAAGAACCCCTCTCGAAACCGTCTTAAATGCCACAAGGACTGAGCTTAGAAGAGAAAATGAACAAAAGAGTGCATAGTAAAATAAATGAGAAAAGCATAAATGAAATTATCAATGCAATAGATAAGTTATTGCATTGAACATACCTGTATGATAACATTCAGAAAACAATTGTATTCACCAACATCATTTTGCAGGCCTGTACCAATCACATCTGTTTTGTTCACATTTTCTATTGGAACATCATTGGGTGAAACACCAGAACTGTCAACTTCAAGAGGTATATTTTCTGGTATCCCCAAACTTGAAATCAAAGGTGTTTCCTGATGTGCCTGGAATGTGTCTGCAATGAACAGACATATAGTAAGTATGCAAATATCTTCATACATGTCTATCTTGCCCAATTTGGCCTGGTTGTTTCAACCAGACTAGCGCAGTGCCAAACTGCCAATACATAGAAAAAAAAAATTCCAACAATCATAATTACAATCATTACAAGCAGTACTAGAAATATCTTTTTAGTTCATCTACTGAATATTAATTTTGTATCTATATACAACACACATGTAAATTCCTTTCTTAAGTCATTCATATGTGAAAGTTTAATCCCAAAGTTAACCAATTAGTCAAGCTAGGTTTGGCTTGTAAGGTCCCCCAAGATCCAATCAGGTTGAGAATCACATGTATTAATTGCAACTGAAAGCCTAAAAACACACTCTCTCCGAGTACTTCTTCAAGAAAACTGTATTGGCATTGACAATGAGAAGTGGAATGAAGCTTTTGTTGGCCTTTCTTGTGAGACGTGCTTGCATACCAATAATGATGCACTCAGTGAAGTCCCACTGAACCGTGCTTGTTGCTGATTAAAGTAAAATAATTATGAAGCATGTAAATTTCTATCTTGAGGAGAAGTAGTTGAGTAAATAACAAATTCAATGAATATTACAAGGAAACAAACAAAACAAACTTAATTGGCCATGTTGCTCAGAACTTCTAACAAAACGTGATTTGGAAAATTGGGTCCTGAAGGCTGTTCCATCCTACAAAAAACAATCGATAACCAAAATGCGGCTTCACAATTCCTGCAGAACAGTATGCAATTCTGCAATTTGTGAAATATAATATTACTGAATACCTAAATGAAGTATAGATAGTTCATCATTTAAATATCCGTAGGATTGAAGGGTTTATATCTTGGCACAGAAATCAACTCGCATTAGGATTCAGTGCCACAAAATTACCCATTCTGGAAAAGCAAAGGCTACAAGCTCCAAACAGATAGACAAAATAGGAGTAACATTGAAGTAGGGCTCCAAGGGCATCAGTTCCAACATTCAAGATAGCCTATTTTATTCCCTCATAGTCCATCATTCACCACATTTACTGATAATGAGTAATTATAACAAATAAATAGTGAAAGAATTCTTTACCGAGGCTTTGACACACAGCCTTCTTAAGGTCAGCTTGAAACCTTTCCTCGTCATCTTTCTCTGCCTGTAATTGTCTCAATGCCCTTGTTTCACTGTCACCTATATTAGGATTAACTGGCTTAAAATATAGGTGAACCATGATGTAATCAATTACAACTTCATTTTGAGTGAGCATAAAATGTCTAAGTTATGATGGCAAAAATAACATTTGCTGATTCTTTATATCCATTGTTAAGTGGCAACATCATAGGACAGTAGATATGAAAAAGGGCAAAAAAATGGAAAAAGAAGAAGTAGAGATGCTGACTGGCTGAAGGACGGTAATAGGATACTAGACAAATATAATTAAAATGTGCATCCCATATGAGAATTTTAAATAAGCAAAATAGTTAATATTACAATGACATTAGATGCTTCCCTACGTTCAACATTCTCAGGAAAACTCCAGGAACAGAGAAATTATTTATATGCCAACAATGGTTTCACTATAACACACCAAAAGCCTCTCAAACAACCATTTCAATATATCAGTCTAATTTCAAGCAAGCAATAAGAACTCATCAATTAATTTCCCTAGAGCAATGAAGGAATTAAATAGGACACATCAATAATGTTCAACCCTATTAGACGTCAAGACAAACAAATAGTAACATCATAGTATAACCCAACCATTTCAAATTCAAGCAAACGTGGTTAAATCATTTTATAAACATTTGAAGTCCACTCATCTGAACTCTTCTATCCGTCAAGAAATCTGTAAAATAAAGAATGCAATATCTTACCCACCCCTACCCCAAACCCCCAAAAAATGAATGCAAATAAAACATAATGAGATCAGAAAGGCATACTACTTCCAACTTCAACACTGTTTTGTTCTGATGAAATTGATTGAAATTTTCCATCAAAAGATTTAGTGGAGCTCTTCTGCCGTCTACCTCTCCTTCCTGTCCTCCAGTCAGAAGGCAAAAGACCATCATCTTCAGTTGCTTCATTAGGTGGAACTGAAAAAATAAAATAATGAAAATGTTTCCAAGAATTGCACCCAAGCCTAGCCTCATTAAGAAAAACTTCATCCTATGATGCTAACCTGGGTTTACATTTGTGATATGAGTACCAACAATCACTTCAGCACTAGATATGGAAGATCTGACAGGCCCTATTGCACCACCTACCATGGGCATGGCTTCCATATCATTGGGAAATGCATTGTTAAATGTCAAATGTTCCTGAAAGTGAAAGCTCATAAGGTTTCCTTAATATTCAAATGAGGCTCTCTGCAAAGGGCATAAAAATACTCTAGGCTGCCATTCATTGAAATGGAACTAGGAAACCAACAGCACCAATTTCTATCTCATTAGATTATGTTGAACAGGAAAGACTACAAAACAAATTTCTTACCAATGGCCCATGTACATCATCAGCACCACATTCCAAATAATTACTAGGTAGTCCAGCCACCTTTTCTGGAAATGTTTGATTGGATTTCTTGTGTTGTTGTTCGGCCAGACGCTTCAGTTTAGCCTCATCCTCAATTCGTCTTTGATACTCCAAACTTTCATCAAGTAGTCTCTCCTCTTCTTCAAGCTCATATTTGAGTCTAAATTCTTCCAAAACAGCACCATCCACGGAAAGAGGAATCCCAGAATCAGGGGGATCACCATCAGATGCAACTGGAAAGGAACTGTGGCAAGAAACAAATAAAACAAACAGGTTTGCAGGTACAAAATAAAGTGGCAGCAGCATTCATTTCAGAAAAGCAAACATAACAAGCGCAAAATGAGATCAAGAGGGAGACACACCTTTGCTCTGCAGTCTCATCATGAGGCAAGTGCTGGTCATTACCAAAAGTAGCCTGAAATACATCAGATATCAGATTGGAATTACCAACTATGGATTATATTATCAATCCTACAGTAAAAACTTTATATAAAACCAACACACACACAAAATGAAAATAATGAATTTGAAACCTTTGAATCTTTGCTTTTCCTGTATTCTCTGCTCTTTTTCTTATCCTTTGCCTTCTCCTGTGCATTTCTCAAATTATCACTTCCTCTAGCAATCTTCTTAGAATCAAGTGCCAGTTCTGCTAAAAATGCTTCTCTTGCAGCATCAGACTTCTCAGTGGCATCCTTCTCAGCTAAATTCTCCAAGCGTGACTGCAATAGATTGTCAAAACAAATAAATAAAGGAACTTGTATTCAGAAAGGTTGAGGAACACCACAAAAGTTACAACTAGTCCAATACAAACCCGCATATATGACTTCAATAAAGGTAACAGTATTGACTGATAATCATGAGCAGCAACAGCTTCAAGTTTGAGTTCCAACTCATGCATCCCGGTTACATTCCGCATGATTCGAGCATCAGTTTTTCCAAGCTGCATGACCAAACAACCAAAAGTGGCAAGAATCACTATCAACTTCTGTCATATACAAGAGCTTCTAGGCCAAACACACTGACCTCTACTGATAACTGGTGTTTCTGTCTCTGAATCACAACTTGCATACAAGTGTCCATTTGATGCACATTGTCCTTGGTTTTCCACTCATTGTCTTCACCAGATTCCAAGTCACATAACTGAGAATTCATACCACTGTAACTATCCCCAGATCCAAGTTGATTGCTATTTAGATCTTCTGCTTCTTTTAATACATTTGCTATAACATCTAACTCAACCTTACTGCTAATAAGCAGAGCATCATTTTCATTCCCAACAAGATCATCCCTCCGCTTTTTAAGTGCATATTCGTAGGTACTAAAATCATGTCTGTCAGTTACCCTGTTCTTAGTTTCTTTGATACAGAGATCCTCCAAAGCCTGCAGTGCTTCCTCATAGCTTAAATGCTCACATTTTCTCTCACAAAGGCTTTGGAGGTGGTAAAACTCCTTCTCAAGTGTTTGGAGAATTTCCATTTCTTGGCGCAATTTCACTTCCTTTGTACGCACCCATGATTGCAATTGCTCTCCAAAAGGGGGGCCTGCAAACATCCATGAGAGCACCGCATCAACATCAGGTAAGATACCCTTTCCAACACTAGTATAAGTTGCTGTGGCCATATCATCTGGAAGACATGTGCCAAGAGCACTTTCAGACGACAATAGACAATCATCCAGGCAAAGACACAATGCATCATCAAAAAGAACAATTTTCTCTTTTATCTCAGGAGCTTGAGCAGCATTTACATCATCTATAGTACTATTTTTCTCAGAATATCTTCCCAAACCACAAGAATGAGATAGTTCCTGCAAGAACTTGAGGATCTTTCGAAGCTGCGATGCTCCCAAAAAGCAAATGCACAAGGGTGTCTGGTCCACGCCAACTTTTAGAAGCTGAGAACCAGAAGCAAGAGTCTGTAGCTCATCCATTGTAAGTTCTATCACCTTGTTCACATGGCTTGCAGCAAGATATTTGCGTTTAATAAGGGCCTCGAATACAGCATGAATTTTCTCAAGGAGCTTTCCTCTCTCAGAGTCCTCTGACAATGGCCAGCTATTAAGAATGCAAGCCATAGAACTCTGGTTTCCATCACATTTTTTACACTCAATACTGGAAACTCCATCTGCATCACTGCTCTGTGTAGTAAAATCATTATAGCAATCCCTTGAATTTTCCTTCTTCGGAGAAGAACCCAACGCATCCTTGAGGCAATCATCACACTCCTCACGACTCCCCGAGTGGAAATCCTCCACAATGTCTGCGTCCTGGCATTTTCCTGGACTTCCAAGCATCTTGACCGCAGAGGAAATATCCAGTGGTTTCCAAGAACAATTATTAATCATCTCAATCCACTCATCGTCAACACCCTTGGGCACAATTGCCTGCAGTTTAGGCATAAGATTAATCATATGCACTTGCTCAGTGTGATCCACGTGACTCTGAGAATCTGCAAACTTCTCAAGGCATGTAAAACACGTCCAAAACTCCAATGTCTTGTTCTTCTCTGCAAATGCCAATGCCTCATTTAAAGCCTCGATAGCCAACCTATCCTTGGACGACTCAAAATAACTCTTCAAATCACTTGCCTTAACTTTTAACAAATCCCTCTTCATTTCCATGCTCATTGAGTTCCAATACGCCTGCACCCAATCCTTCCTCTCCTTGTTATTACCAATCTTCCTCACGTTAGTCCCGTACTTCCTCCTCTCTCCTCTCTTATCATTCCCTGGTGGCGCTTCAACTCCCTTGACACTCCGCTCTTCCTCATTATGTCCCAAACTATTCTCCGATTTCTGCTGCAATAGTCTGGCAGCAGCGACCCTAACTTCAATCTCTTTCCGTCTCTCTTCAGGCGTCTTTGTAGCCTTTTTAATCTCATTGGGCCTCCTAGTTTGCAATAGCCTAAGCTCCATGGGATCCTCAGTGGCTCTCCGTACGGGTATCAACCTAATTTCTTCCCCAGTCCCCAAGTTCTTCATCCAAGTCGAAATTGAAGCAATGCTCGATTTCTGTTTCAAGCTCCTCAGCTCACTCTGCACATGAGCAATCCTCGCTTCCGTAGTGGCTATCTTCTGCTGGCTCTCGTCTAGCAAGCTCTCCTTGGCGGGATCAATCGGGTTCAAGATATCCAAGGCACGGTCACACTCTTTCATAACCTCCTCGTACTCTTTCCCATCATTTGCAGCCTCGTAGAGCAAATTAGCGTAGAAATGCGCGAACTCTATCGAGTTCGGAGACAACATAGCTGCTCTACTGGCAGAGTCGATCGCATTCTTCAAATGCCGCTGTTTAGCGTTGGGGTCATCGATTATCGAGGCCAGCTTTACACAGACCGTACCTTGCACACGGTGGATTAGGGCAGCGTAGGGCGACGTATCGCCGTGCCGCATACACAACTCCTTCATAAGACGGAGGGCTTTGTTGTGATTACCGCGGAGAGCCCTCAATGCGCGCTCACATTCAAGTTTAATTTTCGAGTAAGACGAGCCGTCTGATTCAGAAGAAATAGATGAGTCGATCTTGACAATGGAAAGATTACTGGGACTCTCGGGTTCATCGGCAGCAGAAGCTGCCGCCGGCTTCAACGGCGGAGGTTGTTTGGAACGAGGAGTGGGGTTGCGCTTCTTATGCCCCATCAATTATAGGGTATGTTACAAAGATCTGAGCAACATGCATATAACCGTCTGTGCGTATAAAGAAAAGGTGTGACGGTTATAAAGAAAGAGCAAAAGAAAAAGACTTACTTGAAAGGAGAAAGAAAGTTGAGTCTCCGGCGATGGAGGAGATGGGGCAGGCGATAAAATCCAGGAGAAGAGTGGAAGATGAGTTACAGGTAAGCACCTACCCCGCAAGAAGAAGGAGAAGAAGAAGAAGAAAACGAGAAGGGAGGAGGAGTATGATGAAGGAAATGGTAATTAAGGAGGTTTTGTTTATATTATCACCAAATATCTGTTTGTTGAAACTTAATTAATTAATCCTGTACCATTCTATTTATTTTTTTCGTATAAAAATTATAATATATATATATATAATTTATTTTCATGGGATAATAGCCAACTTTGATTTAGCTTATCATTTTAATTTTTTTTAATAAAAATAATTAAATTATTTCCTTTTAAATAAACCAAAATTTAAATTATTTTGAAAATTTAAATATCAAACAAAATGTGATTTTGTGAGATTGAAAACTAAAAAATATGCTATTTTTAGGAGTAATCTTTTTTATTATTATTATTTTTAACTTACTTGCTATTAATGAATACTTAAAATTCTTATCATTAATTAAAAAAAAAATGTTAATCTTGTAATGCTCCTATATAGTATGCAAGTAAGTTAAAATGATTGCAAAAAATTCAATATTTTTTAAATTTTTGCAATTTTATCTTATAATATTAAATTTTGAATTTTAAATCTTTAATAATTATTATGTCACTAATAATAACAATTGAGATATAATGTCAATTTTTCTCTCACTGATAATCAATTATACTTGTAATGAACTTTGACAAAGAGAGTTAAATATTTTATTTTGAGAAAGATCCAATAGGCGAAAAAAATGGCACCTCTTTGTTAATGCAATCATGTGCATGAGATGAAGCAATTAGCCTGGAATGGTACTGTACTGCCTCAGAAAAGTTGAATGTCAAGTATGCTTACTTTTATTGGTGAGATAAGTTGGTATGCCCTTCCATGGATGTTGAATCAATCCAAAGAAAAATGTGTTAGCTCAGAAGTTCTTGGTAAGTGAAAAAGAAATCATGAAAATATGGTCAGTTGATTAGATGGAAAGAAGTAAATGATGTAAAATCTAACACCGTGATTAAAATTCTTCCGATATATTGGTTTAAGTTTAAAAAATATCATTTTAAAAGAAATTAAAATTACAATAATATGAGGCAAGCAAATCCTATGCCGTATATGCTGCTTGCAGAGGTAGCAGTAAGCGCATAGAAAGTTTAAGTGGTATCTTGAAATGCATAAATACATAAATATGCACACAACAATGCAACAAAATTGTGCATAAGCACCCAATACAAATAAAAAACATAAGCTACTCATAGTAAATGCATCCTCTCCACATAAGATTGGAGCAACCACGCACTAAGAGGCTCTCCGCACCCAACAAAACAACCAGAATTGCCATTTTCAGTGAAGAAGGGAAATCTGAAAATCTGCAGCAAATCTTGTACTGCCTGCCTCACTAAAGAAGATCCTGTCACCCTACTCCGCCTCCCCCATCCAGTCACTATATCAATACGACTGGGACTAATCCCTGAGACTAGCATCTCACGGCGAAACCAAGCAAGCGTCCTAGACAATGCCGTCACAGCAGTACCATCCGACATAACATGCAAGTTTATAAGCCAATAGCAAGAACTCTTCTCTTTGACAGCATCAGGATATACATTCTTTTGGGCAGCAACCTCCCAAACTGAGCCAGCCTCCTCTTTCAGCCCTGACTTGTGAAGGAAATCAACCACAGCATCGATGAGTCCCCTTTTGCTCTCTCTATCTTCACTATGCATCAGATCCATGAACTTGCTTGCGTGATCCCGCACATTTTGACCATCAGGTCCAGCTGATGGCAAAGACAACAGGAACGCATGTGCAGGATGTCCCGTTACTGCCATGAGTTCACAATAGATCCCCATGTTGTATGGTGTGCGTGCCTCTGTACAACAACTGAGGAGCAATGTATAAGTCTGCAAAGAAGGGTTTAAACCTAAATTCAACATGCTCTGCAGCAAGTTATAAGCATCTGCTAGCCTGTGAACACGTAGGAATGCACTGAGAAGGGAATTGCAAGTGGGCACATTTGGGCGCAAGCCAGTATATAGCATGGTCTGGTACCATTCCCAAGCCTTTTCAACATTCCCAGCCTTTCCCCACAAGTCTACAAGAAGGCCATAGACAGGCTCATCAGGCACCCAATTCTTTCTTTTCATCTCCGAAAAAATTGCTTCTGCTTCATCAAGATAACCACAGTGTCCAAGAACCTCCATAACTATACTGTAAGTTACCTTGTCGGGCTCAAATCCAGCATTTTGCATGTCACGATAAAGCTTTAATGCACTCTGGTAATTCCTAGCCTTGGCTTGCAAAGCGACCATGATATTGTAGGTGACTAAATTTGGAACACATCCTTGTTCAACCATCTCACAGAATAGCTTGTGGGCAGCCACTAAATGACCCGCCTTTCCAAGGCAGTTTATTATAACACTGTAAGTGAATGTGTCTGGTGAAAGGCCAGCGAGTTGCATTCTTTGGTACATCTCCAGGGCAAAATCAAGATACCCAGCTTTTGCATGAATGTCAATGAGTGTGCAGTATGTAACACGATCAGGTTCGCACCCTGCCTTCTGCATTTGGTTAAACACATTAACTGCTTCATTCAGGTAGTTTGCACGACCATAACTATGAATAAGACGATTATAAGTTACAACATTAGGTTGGCATCCATCCTCGACCATCTGATCAAGCAATTTATTGATTGCACCAAACTGCTTTGAACGGCCAAGGATGCCGACCATGGTTGTGTACGTATGGCCATCATGCTTGAACCTCGGTTGCTGTTTTAACCAATAAAAAAATCCAAGAGCAACTGTATGATCTTGAAGCTGCTTTAGAACTTGGTTTGCTTGATATGCATCCATTGAGTAATTAAGATTTCCAAGCACCTTCTCTGCTGCAGGACCCCATCTTAGCTGTCTCAATAGCTGCGAAACATTTTCCACAATGTACCCACTGCTTGCAAACTGTCTGGTAGTTGGTGTTCTTATAGCTGTCATTTTAGCATCCCTTGAAAATGTTCTGTAATCTTCACAGAAGCGCTCCCCAATCTTTGCATCTGGAGCATGTACATAGGCATTGAAATTTGTCATGAACTGATTTGATTGACCTTTTGGTCTCCGAGGTATATTTTTCCTTTTATCAGTACCAGAAGCTATGCCATGATTTTTTACTGAACTACCTGCAGTAGTACTTGAAACACTTTTAGAACCTCTGATAAAACTTGATCTGTCACCTTTATCCTTCGAACTGTTATAGTTACTGATTTCGGACTGGACTGCTGCCCCTGGAGATTGTTTTGGATAAACTTTAGAAAAGTTCTCTCTCCTGATGGGTTTCACATTTGAAGATTTTAGAGTGGAATGTGGCCTGCTGGGGTCAACCATGCAGTTTTTAGGTAAGTTAATTCCACTTCCATCAGATATAGGAATTCTGTGCGTTACCAAATCAGATAGAAAACTAATTGCTGCAATACCTGCTTTCACGACCTGGTCTGAAATTGGAGGTGAAGGGTGTGCAACATCTTTCTCAGCTGAATCAATGCCGCTGGCATAGCTCACACAAACAGATATCCCAGAACTAGGAGCAGACACAGCTGGAGGCAAATTTGGACGCTCAATGCTATCAACTTTGTGACGACCCAACAATTTTCCAGCATCTCCCAAACCAGAGGTTTCTACACTTTCCGAAGTTTTGTTTACCACGGCAGATGCATTCTGTACAAGCAGGACACTGTTTCTTGTTTGCTTTCTTCTTGGAACACAGGTTTCATCTTCAGAGCAAGTGCATGAACTACCATCTGCAGCACTAGACCGTGATCCGCTAAGAAAAAAGGACCTTGCATTACTCGAAAGGTTACTAAGCTGCTTTGCACGTAACATGATGTTCAATCACGGAAACACCTGCAATGAGAATGATTCCATGAAATAGCAATTATCATAGACATTACCTTTATAATATTTTAAACATCTCAATAGGCAATTCATTTTATTTGTTTGCTCATGTATTGACAATTTGACACAAGTAACACGAGGAATGTCAGTAGTACAAGTATAAGCTGCACAATGAATTATAGAGCCACCAAACAACCCAATCAGCTAGGCAATAAAAAAGACAATAAAGAGAATAACTGAAATGCAACTTCTTAAAACACCATTGGCGTGCTCAGATTTCCCAAAGCACTTAAAAGTCAAAGGGCATACATGAGACTTCACAAATCAATAAATGCAGTTAATTGGAGTTTAAAGCACGCCACAAAGGTGAGCTTCGAAATAAAGCAACGTGTAAGTGCAGCACAAAAATGCAGATTCCATTTTTCATGAGATTACTATTACACGTTAATTAAGGGAGGAAAAACAACTTAATGTCCTGAAAGAATCAAGGCATAAATTAGACCATCAGATCTACTAGCTAAATAACCCTATCTAATTTCACTACTCTTTAGTCCATACTCACAGCCCTTGATTGATTAAGCATTAATAAAACATGGAAAGAAATATCTTCCTCCATCAGCCCATAAATCAGCTGCAAAGGCCCTCTGACTCGTATGCATCCAATTAAAAAGACAACATTTTAAAATAGAGCTTTATTTTGAACCTTCCCATAATTTTCATGTTGTTATCACAGAACAGAGCAAGTAATAGTGCTTCATGTAAATGTTACCGTAGATAAAGCATATTTGAAGGTGATCAAAAGAAATGATTAAATAATATATTATTTACACAATCAGTCCTATTTTTTTCACACTCACTCTCTCCCTTTCCCCTCCCCATCCCCCAGAATTGTGTTTCTTCTCTCTCTCTCACTTCACCTTTGTATTTCTCATAACAATTCTCTTCCCCATTGTTTTTCTTATTACAATTATCTGTGCACAAAAATGTAAACCACCATAATCTGTGCTTTATCGCAATGCTCCGTTGAGTACTGCCCTTTATCATTTCTGTTTGAATTACCACTTAGTAGTACTCAAAAGGTAAGTCACATCCTAAATGTTTCCCCATAAAGTCATGCTTTTATCTAGTAATTTATCTCTAACTGCCAATAATTAACTCATTCTGCTTTTTCTAAATATATGATCCTGAGGCTTAGCAGAAAGTATAATGGCCTAGCCTTGCGGAGATGACATGTTTACATCCAAACAGAAAAGCAAGTCAAGGATTGTAATGCGAACCACTTTAAGAATCATGGGAGTGAGGTGGATATCGCATGTCAGGAACCAGGTAGAGGCAGAAGATGCCAAAAGGGAAAAAAGATGTGATGGCAGAAATCACATAAATTAAATGCTAATAAAATTGGCAATAATGAAGAATGCAAAGAAAGCAGCACGATGTTATGCAAACTTTAATGTTCTGCAATGTAACACTCGGTACCTCTCCGACGCGAAACCCTAATTCCTGAACGGAATATTCGTGGAATATACAAAATCCAAACTGAAAGAGTGACTAAAGGATGAAATGGTAATTTAAATGTTTTAAAGGATTTTAAAATGATTTTGAGGAAAAGTAGGAATCAAAAATGAAAATTTCCAAGATGCAGACTAAAATCCAGATTCGGTTGCCAAAAGTAGCTCAGCCAGCTCTACTATAAAAGGGTGGCAGCTCATTTGGGAAGAGAAAAACATACAGTTTTCTCTGCTCCCAAAGGTGAATCTCAACCTCGGTTTCATTTAGAAGGGTTTCAACAAAACTAAATTAATTTTTGAATAGTTTTATGCAAGATTGAAGGCTACCAACTCTCATTTCCTTAAAGTGGAAGTTCGTGGACCTCCAAGAGGAATCCTCGAGTCAACTCTTTCAAAACCTTCAAAGAGGTTAATTCTCCTACCAAAAGTCTTGGTTTTGAAGAGGTTATGAGAATAGAACAAATGTGTGCAAGAAAAGAAATGGAAATTTTGATAACTTATGTGTTTTGGGTCGGTTTTGAGTTAATTTTCGAATCTTTGATGTAAATGCATGTTTTGGTTGATGTTTGAGTTATAATTAGTGTTGAGAACACTAATATGTCAAATGGTATCAATGCATGTAATGTTTAAAGGAATTTAGAACGATTTTTAATATGTTGAAGTTTATACCAAAAGAGAGAAATCTTGATTTTTTGTGTTGCATGTGAGGTTGATTGTTGTTTTAAAGTTGCCTTGATGTTGTTGAGGTAGTAGAGTATGTTTGGAAGTGTTGTTGAGTTGAGGTTTAATGTTTTGATACAATTGCATGTTAGAAGACTCGGTTTTGGCATCCTGCCAAAATACAGTTTCGACCACCAAAGATAGATATTGGCAATCGAAACTAGGCTACAAGAAGATAGGTATAACAGCCAAAACTGGGCCACAACAAGATAGGTATTGGCAACTGAAAGATGCTACTTAAAGTCAAGTTTCATCTCTATAAGAAATAGGTTTTCGCCGGTGAAAGTGGTGCCAAAAGTTTGAAAACTGGAGTTTTGAATTGAGAGTTGGCCTCTGAAGATTGCTTGTTTCAACTCTGTACATCGGCCGTCGAACCTCACCACCGAAAATCCCCTGCCAGCAACCTTGAAGATGTTTTATGTCATCTTTTCTATTTTTCTATGGGGGTTTTTAAGATATCTCATAGAATATGTTCAGAGTATAATTGGTCAATAGTTCGGTCTCTAACCCTAAGTCTTTCACATGTAGTATCGGATTCTAAGGCACAGGGATATCAGTGGCAGACTAAGATCATTCTATACAAGCCAAACAGAGGTGAGTAGATACTAAACTATTATGTATTATAATTACATAAACAGTTTACAGCATTCCCACGCATCATGATAATTTAGGTTGGATGCATTAGTTTCATGTTAAATGTGTATTACATTTTTAATTGTGATATTTGCGGTGGATTTTGAATGATCCACTGATTTTCCCCATGTTTATATTATGTTATTAATGATGATTACGACATGTCATAATATGATGGTATATAATACGATCAAAATGGCCTATTAGGAGCCTTTGACGTTATATATTTTTATGTTAAGCGGAAATCCTACAGAGCAAGCCAGGCTCTATTGGATTATGCTAAGCAAAAGTCTCGTAGAACTTGCAAGCAAGTTAGTCACTATTTGACTTATGAAAGTTATTGGTGACAAAAACAACCTTATGTGAAATGTTTGACATATTTTGCACCCATTGAGCACAAGAGTGTATAATTTTATAAATGTTTTTATGTATTTGCTCACTGGACTATTTCTAGGAGCTTATCTCATTCCCTATTTTCCAGTCTTTACAGGTTAGAAGAGATTAGATAAAAAAGCAGTGTAGACATTGGACATATAGTAATGTGGATAGAAGTGCTTGTACCCTAGAGTTTTAAGTTATGTTCATATTTTTTTAAGATCTCTACACAGTTTCTAAATTCTAATTATCATATATATTTTAGAGGCGTGTAATATATGTATGTATTATGTTTTAGCAGATTTGCATAATGATGCACGTATGTTGTAGAGATTTAACGATTTATTTATGTTATTTGCATGTCTCGTATGAATATTTAAGATCTCTACACAGTTTCTAAATTCTAATTATCATATATATTTTAGAGGCATGTAATATATGTATTTTTATGTTTTAGCAGATTTGCATAATGATGCACGTATGTTGTAGAGATTTAATGATTTATTTATGTTATTTGCATGTCTCGTATGAATATTTTATGTTTTCATGATATATGAGATCTACATAATTGTATATACAGGTTCATAGAGGCTTAGGATTTCAGTGACTTTAGAGTGATTAGAATCTTAGCGCCGGTAGAAGTCCAAAATGAGCTGTTAATGCAACATATAAATAAAGGTCTAAAGAAAGCATATGCATTGATAAAATGGGGATAGCAGCAGCTGAGCATTCCTACAGAAACAGACATAGTACACCCAGTCTTGATACTGGTCCCAACCAAAACAAAAAGAGAAGCCAGATTAACCCAGATAAACTGAAAAAATTCCAGAGTAAAACTTCAACAAACAAAAGAATTAAATCAGATGATCCGCTCATTAATTTATAAATTACTTTTTCATCCTCTAAGGTACGAAGCTAAAGAATCATCTGTCAAAATGCATGATCAACGTACTCCAAGTCACTAACAAAACTACAACAACTAACTTGAAAAATTTGTACATCCGTAGTCGCGCTACTCGTCAAGTGCTCTGTTTAAAACAAGTAAATAAACAAAAAGAACATAACTTTACTCCCAAAAAATATCATTCGCGCATGAACGCCAAACTATAAATAATAAATAGCATCAAACTTGCAAACCAAATAAAGAACAATCAAATTACAAGGAACCGTGTTCTGTATCACCCATGTAAGCCAAAAACAAAAGAAAAATGGGAAAAATAGAAAAACCCACGAGCCAAAAAACAATTGAGGGGAAAAAATTGACAAATAACAAAGGAAAAAGCAAAACAGCTGAACCCCAGTAAGAAATGGCACTAATATGAGGAATTGAACATATCTATTACAGCGGGGGTAGGGAGTACCTGAGCTGATGTATATGCTTCCCGAAGAGCTTAGATGTAGGGAAGGAAAGTACGAGATTTTTGTTATTGGGCGTGAGGCGGAGATGAAGAGGGAGACGGGAAGTGGCGGCTCTCCTCTCTCTAACGTCAAACTCTTTCGGGTTTTTTCCAAGTAAATGGGTAGTAGAGAAGGAGGATTGGCATATGGAGCCTTTGAGGGCACTCTCTTTTCCCTCTCTCTCTCTCTCTCTCTATATTGGAAAATTAGTTGTTAAAAATGAATTTAATTTAATAAGTATTAAAAATAATATTAATATTAATTTAATAAATTTAAATTAAACACGTCGTGTGAATCCCAACAAAACAACTCTAAGTATTACTATTATTGAAAATTTTGATTTTACATTTAAAATTCTAATTAAAATATAAAAAAAAAGTAAAAATAAAATAATATGAATAATATGTATGATTCTCGAAAGCGAAAATTAATTTATTTTAAATAAGGCGTGGCTGAAAAGGTAAGCAAAACCAATCATGTAATTAAATTAATATTATTTGATTTAATATATATTTTTATATATAAAAAATATTAAAATTAATATTACAACTATACACTTTGACAGCTTTGTCTTAACATTTTATTTCCTTTAATTTCACTTAAATTTAAAAGCTTTTTATTAAGTAATTAAACAATTTAATTTCACAAAATACAAATTTTAAAATAAAAATTAAAAAATAAATTTAAAAAAAAAAAATGTGTTGTTGGTCAAAGCCTACATTGACATTTAAGATAAACAAAGGGGAGAATCCCGTGATTTCGGGGGCCGGTTTTTTTTGGTTGAACGCGTCTGCTCTTTTTTCCACTGTTTTATTGCAAGTGCCACTGTCCAATTAAAACATGTACTCTCGGTACTCGCTTCGATCCAGAGCCTGGGCCGGCCTGGAAATCGCCAAGCCCGTCCAATGCCCACCTCATGCTCTTTTTTTTCCTTACCACTTTAATTTATAAAGAAAGTTCTTGCATATGTTCGTGTCTGACCAAATCAATATGTAAGCTAATATATATATATATTAATCAAATGAAGAATTTTTAAATTTTTAATAATTTTATTGATGTTTTTAGATTCTGCTTTTTATTTTTATTTTTTAGTTTTTAATTTTTTTATTTGCCAGTAATTTTAAAATGTATTAAATGAGTTTATTGTAATTATTCTGAATTAATTTTTATTTTTCCCTATACACATAATTATAATTAGAGTTTGAATTTGATAATTTAATTTTAGAAATAACTATTGTACTATTAAGTGAAATTTTATTAATACTTTAATATATCACCCAAAAGAGATTCATCTATTTTCTACGCTAAAATTAATGCATTAAATGAATAATTCAATGAAACCACAGTTTATCTTCCTAAAATAGAAAAACCCAAATCAAATTTCAACCATATTCCACATGTCATTAATTTAGTGGTTGGAGACTGTTATATTTCAAAGTAGATGTGATTTTGATAAATTATAATTGCTGATAGTAAAAAAAGAAAAGAAAAAAAAAAAGAATGTTAAAACTGTTTCTTTGGGGGGCAAAGGGAGGGAGCTGTAGGTAGCTTTTTAGCAAATCAGTCTCAGTCATTTTTGTTGAGTTATCTGTGTTTACTGATTTAAATTTTTTTTATTTAATTATTATTAAATTACTGTCTTTTTTAATAATTTTTTTAATTAATTATTACTGAATAACCGTAATTTATACTTCAATAATCTATCCAACAGGGATGAAGTAGCTAAGGGTATATCAAAATTTGCTGCAAAGTCTCATATTTTTGTTGACTTTTGAAGCTGAGATACAATCTTAATTACATTTCCACAGGAAACAGCTGCTCTTCTTGACCCAGTCTGCTGTGATGCCTCAT